>CAWUFW010022822.1:0-87689 GCA_963921515.1 Calotriton arnoldi | reverse complement strand
TAAAAACTAGAAGAGAAAAGTCCAACGTCACAACCCTACATGATGCCGAGGGGGAACAGTTAACGGATCCTATCGACATAGCCAACAGATTTAAGCTGAAGGCGGATGTGACGACGAGGCTATTTTAGATTACCTCACTTATATTTAATTACCTTGGCTACTTAATGGGCATAGGGAATATCTTATGCGCACGCTGGAGGTAGACGAAATAGCAGCAGCCCTAACTGGAATGAAAGCTAATAGTGCGCCCGGGGTGGATGACCTTACTGTCTACAAAGAGTTCAGGGACCTGCTGATTCCTCACCTGCAGACCCTATTTCAGGAAATCATTGAAACAGGCACGCTCCCTCCTACTATGCGTGAGGCTCTGATTGTTGCTATCCTAAAGCCTGAGAAACCCCCGATGGCCTGCAGTTCCTATAGGCCGCTATCGCTCCTCAATGTTGACACTAAAATTTATGCGAAGGTCTTAGCGAACAGATTGTCTCCCCTAGTGCCGCTACTGATATCACCAAAACAGGCTGGCTTTGTTCCTGGGAGAAACCTCACTTACAATCTAAGAACCGTATTTGGGGCTATACAACACACTCGACAAGACACCCAAGCCGTGGCGGTCTTCCTAGATATGGAGAAAGCGTTTGATTCGGTGGAGTGGAAATTCATGAAACATGTATTGACCAGAATGGGGCTGGGGAGCATCTTTTTGCAAATGCTGGGAGTGCTCTATAACTCTCCTACAGCTAGGATAAAAATTGGTGATATGGTAACGCACCCTATCTATATCACTAGAGGTATGAGGCAGGGGTGCCCACTCTCCCCATTGTTATATGCCTTGGTGGCCGAACCCCTTGCATGTGCGATGAGGGAATACCATAGCTACAGGGGCATACGCTTCCCGACATACAATCTAATCATATACACAAATGCAGACGATATTTTATTATACGTCAGAAACCCTGATCAGAATCTCTCGACGGTACTACGTGAGGTGATTTTGTTTGGGACCAGGTCGGGCCTCAAGGTGAATTGGAATAAATCACTTATTTTCCCACTCACGGCAGAGACAGTCCAATTTACACCAGACTACCCCTTAGGTTGGACGACAGTCCCAGTCAGATACTTGGGCATCAAAGTACATACTGACTTGGAGGTGGTCTTTAAAGAAAATTACGGTAAGGCGATCTCCACACTGGAAGATGACGTAGACAGATGGATACAGTTGCCCCGGTCCCTTGTGGGCAGAATTTCCATTATGAAAATGGTGGTACTACCATGGTTTTTATTCCTATTCACTAACATTCCTATCGTCCTGCCGAGCTGTTTTTGTCGGGTGCTGACATCTCTGATGGTTCGGTTAGCTTGAGCTGGGAAACACGCGAGGGTCAAGTAGGAAATACTCACACTCCCATACAGCATGGGCGGACTGGGAGCGCCCGACCTAGAGCTGTATTATAGGGCTACGCAGGGCATTCATGCTCATCACTGGATACACGGCCCCACAGATGTCACACATTTCCAGATAGAAAAGGTTGTTGCGGCCCTGACTCCGCTGCCGGCGCTTCTGTTTAAGCCTCATGATCGTAGAACAGGGATACTTGACTTGCTTAATGCGACAACACATGCTTGGTATAATCTTCTGAAATTATAGGCGGGGCCATGCTTTATTCCCCTCTGACACTGCTGGACTGGTGTTACTGGTTGCCCCCGTGTAGGGAAATAGGGGTGGTTCGTGCTATGAAAGATATTAACATCCACTCGATAGGGGAGTTGTTTGAAGAAGGTAAAGCAAAATTGTGGGATGAGGTGATACCGGAGGGTTGTACGCCAACTACACTAACCCAATTTCAATTCCACAGGGTCAGACATGCACTAAGGAACATACTGGACCCAGAGCTTGAGGAACCGCCAGAGGGGGCGCCGCTCACATATGTGATCAAAGCTGCTTCGCCAACACGCATAGTTTCCAGAATCTATAACATAGCGCAAGGCTATAGGGCTAACCACTACACTAAGGCACGACTAGCTTGGCAGACAGACCTAGATCGGGTGTTGGATGACTCTACTTGGAAGTACTGTTGCGAAAACACAAAACGAATATTACTTAATGGGCGCCATAGGCTGATTCACTTCAAATTTTTAAAAAGGGTATATTATACACCAGAGAGACTCCACAGGTATGGGTTACGGACTTCTGCGGCATGTGAACGCTGTGGTGCGGACCCTGCCGATTTCTATCATCTGGCCTGGTTATGCCCTCGAATAGCGGCGTTCTGGGAAATGATTTTTAAGACGCTTGGCGAAGTCACTGACACTACACTTGATCCGGACCCTGCGCTGGCCCTGTTGGGCTACTCCAAACATTTACCTATGGCAATCAGATGTCTGATAGATATGGGGCTTCTTATTGCCAGACATAGGGTCGCGATTTGTTGGTCTCGCGGACCGACTCCCACCTTATCGGGCTGGACCCACAACATGACTTTCGGCAGCACGCAAACTGAGCACTATAGCAAATTATTACCCTCTTGCAATAGACCTAAAAACTTCTGGGGGCTCTACCAAGCTTACTTGACTACTAAGGCAAACAACACACAGCGGACTGACTCTCCCGAAGCATAATGCGGGTGCAGGCACTACAAGATATGGGGCTAGGAGCTGTCTGGAGGGAGGGACCAGGTCTAAGGGCCCTTTGTTTAGGCCGTGGATTTACTACTAAATGTTTGGTGGGGGCACCACTGCACTGCAATGTTATGATTATTGATGTGCTCTGTTTAGCGATTATGTGGATATGGTGTACTAAGGGTTACTGGTCCTGTCTTACAGTGCTGATTTCTGTGTACTTTGACTGAAACAACAAGTATGCGATGTCTCTGTTTTGATTTTTGTTTGCAATAAAACTCTTACAAATAAAAAAATTAAAAAATAAAACAAATGTGAAAGGTATGGCCTCAAACACTCCTTCCTGGGTGTCATGCTTCATCCTCGACCATGTTTGCTCACTTGAGAATTTTTCTAGTGGCGGGCCGGCTCACCTATAGGACCATAGGGAGCACATACGGATGAAGAATGGGGGTTGGGATCTAGGTTTGGAACAGCTGAAAATCTCAGTAACCTTCAGTCAGGAACTGCCTTTATTCTCTTCAAGAGGAAAGTAGTTGGTTAAAAACTACAACGATGTCTAAAAGTCGTATATTTTCCTGCATCTGTGGGTCAACATGTTTCAGCCATTTGCCCACATTGGGATCTGTGGCTTTCATCAGGACTAGGGATCCCTTATTCCTTAAATTGCTAGTACATACTAATTATGTATACAGCAGGCATAGACACACACAATACCATTTATATTTGTTTCCTTTTTCCTGCTAAATGGAAGAACGGTTCGTCACTGTGTATTTGGGGCATTCTGTAATAAAATATAAACACAAAGACAGATTTTTTTTTTAATCGACAAACAGACAATCCAAAGAAACGTTATTAGAAGGCTGAATTCCAGCTGAAATTAGAGTATCATGCTGTACATGTGGATATTGTGCTTTGCAGTCCAATGCATATTCGTGAAAAACACATCTGTGAATAAACATCAGTGAACATTCTGTAAAACACTGCACCTAAGTGCACAATTTATGTGAGTGGTGATTGCAGATAAAATCACATCAAATGTTCCTTCATGTGCCCTAAACTAAACTAAACTGTAAACTAAACTAAACTAGAGCGGTACTTAATGGAGGAGTACGAGGGCGGCTTTTTAGTCAAACACCGAAACATTAGGAGAACTCTCAGGATTGTGCTTTTCATAGAAACTGGTGGAAAAGCCAGTGATAAGCAATGTTCCATTACTCACATTGTCAACGCACCCTGCTTTTCCACCTACTGTGACGTCTGTCTCCTCCAGACAATTTGAGGCTGCCCGCAGCACACGCAGGGTGCCCACTCATGAGGGTGGCCACCCTAATGCCACATTAGGCACATCCCCAGGCATAGTAGCGGGGACCCCCTGGGAGTCCCCAAGTCACGCACGGGCTACGTGTCACTTCCGGTGCGGCTGAGGGTGGGGGCAAGGTACTTATACCTGCCCCCTCTTCTCCTTCCTTCTGGTCATGCTGTCGGGACGTGGCGTGTTGGGTCCTTGGGCGCCCTCAGCTCAGCGGTGAGTTTGGCCTTAGGGCCCATTGTCTCTGTTTGGGACACTCCCTCCTGGCCAAATTTTGGACGGCTGCTCCTCCTGAGCACCGGGGGCTAGTCATCCTTCTCCTGGTTGGCACCCCATCTGGAGGGGTGTGACCTTCTGTGTTCCCGAGTTGGGTCTGCGTTGTGGCCGAGGGGGGCAATGGGCTTACCGCGGCATGGCACGGTGGGGTGGTTGACAGCAGCACAGGTTCCGGGCACTGCCCCGAGGTGGCCGCTTGCAAGCCTTGGCTTCCGGGCGGTGTCTGAAGTGGCCATATCGGATCCCTCGGCCTCGGGCTTGACCCGAGGGGGCCGGAGAGCCCTGGATAGCTCACTTCTCAGATCAGAGGACTGTAGTGGAGGAGCTGACATTATATCCAGCTCGTAGGACTTTAGCATGTGTCCAGGATGGCCGGGTGGTCTAAGGCACTGTGTTAAGGCTGCAGCCTCTCCTGGAGGCGTGGGTTCAAGTCCCACCTCTGACAAAACTTTAAATCTGCTTCTTCTGCCAGTGGTGGGGGGCGTGCCGGGCTGCCCCTCGGGTTGGGCAGAGGAGGTTGCGTTGCGGTCAGAGACGCAGACTTTGACCCTGGGGAACGGGGATCGAGTTGCAACATCCCTGAACAGCCTGTGATTTCTGGCAAATCACTTAATCTCTCCGTACCTAAAAAATAAATTGAGCGTGACCTGTGTAATGTATTTGGCGCTCACGTAAATACCTTCTGGTCGAGTTAGCGCTATAGAAAACTGGGAATAAGTAAGTTAAATAAACGTGGCTTTTCAGAGCAGGCTACTCTCTGGGTTCGCTGATTGTTCAATTCATGGCTTGATGGCTGGCCGGGCTGTTGCTTTCACGGGGCCTCCAGGTAGAGTGCCAACCAGGGCTGCCGCTCAGGTCCTGGGCCCCCAGGCATTGCCTCTAGGGGGCAGCCTGCTTGCCCCAGCCTCCCAGCAGTGGGCTCACCGGGCGACCGTCCAAGTCTCCGGACCAACCGGTGTGACACGAAGAGGCCGTGTTTCCCGTTGTTCTGATGGGGCCACGTGCTTGCCTCAGCCCTCCAACGGGAGGGAAAGAGAGCTAGCGTAGAGAGCCTTTCACGGCCCAATGGCAGAGTTTCTTGTAGAGGCGCGTGCGGCTGGAGCTGTATTGTGTGGTTTCGCACACTATGGGTGTTTCTCTGACTGCTGTAGTTCCCTCATCAAGAGGACCGCGCCCCTGGGGTGAATCTTTCTTGCAGATGAGGTTATGACTTGTGATCAGAATAAGTGAAAGGACTGGTTTTCAGACCCTTACTTTAAGTCCAAGTTGCATCATTGTTGAGAGATATTGAAGAACACCGAAGTTAACAACTCCTGTCTCATACAGGCAAAAATACTGCGGAGTGCTTATGTCAGAAGAGTTCCTATTGTGAAATGAAGCAGTCTTCACAACTTGCTGAATTCGGAAAAATTCTAAAGGGATGGCGCTACTCAGAAAAGTTCAGTCAGAAGTTCATTCAGGTTCGTAAACCTTGCATTCTTGACGGGGCCCAATGGTTTCGGAGCTTCTGCCACCATATTATTACACTTTTACTATTGTTGCTAGGTGTCTTTCTTGAGTGACATGCAAGTGCGTTAAGTGAGAAGTATCTAGGTTAGTCAAGTGAGGCAGAGGGTTCCTTGCAGGACACACAGTAAGGTGGGCTGCGTCAGAACATAAGCTGGGAATCTTAGATTCTGACATTGATGTCATTGGCCACTCACACTGTTAATATTTATACAGCCTGGGAGTGTGAGCCTATTGTACAGTAGTTTCTGCACGTGGGGAGGCAATTCCACCACAGCCAGGCAACAATTGGACAGCCCACCTGCACTAGCTTTCATCTTAATTCAATTGGGGTCACTTATCGTCCATACTTGGTTCTGTTTGATGCTCTTGCTCTGCCCACACAAATTGATCTAAGGCGACTAGCTTAATGTTGACGGACAAGTCCAAAATGTTTCACATTCACAGAATGTGTGAAATTTTCAATTGCCTGTGCATAGTTTGATTCATATACACTGTATTAAATTAAGTTAAATAATAACTGTATTAACTAGTGCTACCAGCGGAGGCTCACACACCAAGGCATCTGCAGCGGTGAGTGTTGCTATGCTGTAAGGATAGGAAGGTTAAAGAGGGCTGCTGAGTCCCGCTGGGGTGTCAGCCAAATGGCCACTTGTGGGTTAAAGGTGAGTTCAAAGAGCACAGGAGGGGTCATGGCAATGGCAAAGAAAACCTGGACTGATTTATCTACTGGGTCTGGTGGTGGGTTCAACCTCATGGTCATAGGACCTAACCCCGCTGGGTTCAATCAACATTTCATTTAAAATGAGTATCAGTGAGCGGTGTAACAAATATCTCTTATTCAGCTCAATCTCACGGGACCCAAGGTTCGCACAGTGGAGGTCTGGCATGGGGTGAATAGGAAATGGGGCTGGCATAACCAGCTAACAAAAGCCACACCACTCTGGGGACCGGACCTGCTGGGACAGCTCAGCAACTGTCCTGGATTTGACAGGTGGGATATGATCGGTATCTCGATGGTGGGCGACATGTGGGTGGGGGGACACTTAGCTACATTTGCAGATCTACAGTCTAAATACGAATTAGCACAGACCGAGGTGTTCCGATATCTACAAATCAGCCACGCGATTACAGCATCCTTACCTAAGGATGCCCCACTACCTGAGGCCTCTCCATTGGAGGATCGATTGATTCTTGACCCCATGCCCAAAAAAAGCCATATCCCTCACATATAAAAAACTAATAAATAATCGTCCTGACCCTTTACTGCACCTAAGACAGAGGTGGGAGGCAGACCTGGGGGACCTAGAGGATGATGACTGGCGTGATGCCCTGGCTTCCCCCAGAGAAGTGGCTATCCCAATGAGATTGCGCCTGGTCCAACTGAAGATCCTTCATCGGATATACTTAGATGCGGGGACCCTGGTTAAGATAGGTAGAAAGGATGACTCCCTGTGCCTCCGGCAATGCCAGCAGCCGGGAACCTTTTTCCATATTCTTCGGGATTGCCCATCAGTACAGTCCTATTGGAGCAAGGTCACACACCAGATGGCGAGAGCAGGTGGCAAGGCGCTGAAGGCTTCCCCCCAGCTATGTCTCCTAAATATTTGGGAGGCTACTGATCTGACACAAACTGAGCAAACGTGGGCCTCGTTGGGGTGGGTCATTGCAAAACGCAATATCGCTCAGAAATGGGGAGTGGGGGTGGTCCCGGCTCTGCGTTACTGGGCAGCTGACATGGACAGATCAATGATCACTGAGAAAGATGTCTTTAAAAATAGGGGTTGCCCTAAGAA
The DNA here is from genome assembly GCA_963921515.1 of Calotriton arnoldi. Classification (NCBI taxonomy): domain Eukaryota; kingdom Metazoa; phylum Chordata; class Amphibia; order Caudata; family Salamandridae; genus Calotriton; species Calotriton arnoldi. The sequence continues at coordinate 80,180 of CAWUFW010022822.1, read as the reverse complement.
ATGGGATCATAAATGGGGGAACTGGAATAGATACAGGGGCAGCATCTGCTTGTCCCCTACTGTGGAACTACGGCATGAGCGACAGAGGCTGCTGGATATCTCGGACAATGATGGTGTGCCCTTACCTGGCATTGACTAGGGGGATCACTTCCGTATTAAACATGAATTGCGCAGATATTGTTTTTCGAATCTACCCCACTATGTGTGCATTATTCGACAACAACAATAACCAAATTGAGGGGTTTGAACAATGTTTCCCAGATTTCAACTGTGTTGAACAATGTACTTATGTGCTGCGGACTTTATTATCTTGTCATTGCTGCTTTGTGTTTTTCTTTTGCTTTTTACTTTTCAATAAAAATGTTTATAAAAAATATATATATATATCTCTTATTCAGTGCCAATATGCCTATGGGAGCACTTGCACTTCACAAATCCACAAGTGTTATGTTATGTTCCAACAAGCGTTATGCACAGATAACTGATGAGAGGAAAGTAAGGCGGGCTGGATATAACTTGTACTTTTACCTGCACTGGCACATCTTGTCAGGAGTTGCTTTGGCAAAGGTATTGCACTACAGGCCGGGCAACGTTGACAACCCATCCGCACCAAGCCGATTGTTTAAGTTCATCCTGGGCCGCACATACACAGCCCGGTAAGAGGCCCCTGCGGTTGTGCCAGGAATTACTAAATTACAACTGAATAGGAGCAGATGGGTTAGCCCAGCTAGCAGAGGTGTCACAAGATGGAACTCTGGACCTGTGATGGGTTTTCTTGTTGCACGGTCTTTGCTGTTGACAACATCAGGGATTTACTACAAATTACCACTGAGAAGGAGCAATTTAGGTATACCAGCTAGCAGATCAAGTTAGGTCTCCCAGCTGTATAGGTCGAATAAGAGGACAAGCCCAGGCAAATACTGCTTTAAATTTCAATTAATTCAACACTGGGACTGGGGCACCACTCCTTCCATGGTGCAGTCTGAGAAGGTACAGAAAGGGTAAGGAAACCGCAAGATTTTAATTTGGTTAAACTTATCAAGGGACTGACTTGGTGATGCACAAAAGACAAGTACCCACTGGTACTGGATATGACACAATATTGGTTCAATAGAGTTGCAGCAATAAAACGGTTGAGGTGCAAAACTTAGTGGCCAGCTAACGGGAATGTGCTCCAAGCAAAACATGAGTGTACCACAGGACACTGCTCTTAAAGTTAGAGACTGCCCTGTGGCTGGTACAGCCAGGTGGTATAGGAGTGGTTGCACTTGAAAGAGGACAGGGTCTCAAGGTACGGGGATCACTTGGGTAGAGGACAATGGCTTTCAAAGTGTATTAAAGCAATTCACATTTCCATAATTTAGGAGTGGGCAGGCAAGTGCTGAGCTTTAAGTTACCCAAATTTTCTCCAGCAAAAAGCTTACTTGTTTGCATCCCAGCAATATCTGTATCAGAATTAGGGTGCTGGGCAAACCACGCCAGTGTGGCCGCATCAGTGTGGAAACACAGCAGTCCCCTAAGTCTACAGTTAGAATGGGAGTGGATTTGGTACATATTGTTTTCCTGTCTCACCATCCAGAAGCTTTTCCATCCTCTTGCCTGCATTTTGGTATACATTAGCAGAAGTTTGGCACTGGGCTACTCACGCGAGGGAGGGGTCATTGGCAGGGTGACTCAACAGCCGAAGATTGCAGTCAGATGGTGATTAGCATGCAGACAATGATGACATGTAGCAGAATACTGAAAAGATGAGTGGGGTAAAGAATTCCTGCAATGAAGCCATTAAACCCCACAGCCCTTCAGTCAGGTGGGTTGCATAAGTTTGTCATTCCAAAAAGTGTGCTGTGGCTCCTACAGTGTTGATAAATTGGGCTTGGAGCAGATATGCTGACTATCACTAGAAGACATCTTACATTCTTAGTTGTGAAGGTGCGGGTACATTTTGTTCATATGTTTTTTACTCTTGGTTCTCACTATCCATAGGCATTGCCAGCTTTTCTGCACACTGGTATACCTTGAGCAAAAGTCTGGTTATGGGCGACATACGCTAGGGTGGGGACACCAGTATGGTGACACAGCATCAACAGAACGCTCCAGGCTGATGGGTTGCAGGCAATAAGGACATGATATGTAGCAGAATATTTGAGTACACTTGGGGGACCCCAGGCCTCACCCCCTATTTTTAGATCCACCTTTGTCTTGTTTTTGGAGGGAGAGGATCACGGGGCGTCCTCGAAGGGACATGACACAGCTTAAATTTGATCCATGTCTACATGTTCACTTGCTGGTGCGGCACATGGTATCAGTCTGAACCCTGATATTTGGGACCATCCAAGTAATGGGGGCAAACAAGGGCTTAGTCAACCCCCAAATGAAAATGCACAAATTTGCACACACTGCGCAATGTATTGGATCACACAGAACTGTGGTTACGAAGTGAGCTGTTGGTTTAAATCCCCAAGGGGTCCTTTTCCTGCCGGTGCTGTACCCCCATACAATTGGAGGTCAGCGGATAAAGATAAGGGTATGGTGCTGGCCACAAACGATAACTTATTTAAACAAATATACTCATGGCCTTGAAGGCAGGGACCAATGCTTACCAGCAAATCATGAATCTGGGGCCTGGGCAGAGAGGGGGTAAATACAATACCCAGCCACCCATAATCGGAAGTCCCATAATTGCACAGAGGGCACCTGAGGGACATAGCTTGGAACTCTGGTTAAAGAGGAGAAAAGTAGTTCCAGCTTCCAGGGAGGCCATCGAACTTTCCTACAGAAGGGTAAATAAAGCCAAGTACAAGCCCACTAAGCTGGAGGGTTTGGTTCAACTCAAATTCAGAATCAAGAAGGGCTTGGTAAATCAGGCATGGCCTCTTTAGCGCAAACACAACATGGTACCCCGATAATGGATGGGGCACACCCACCAGAGGTTGATAGGGAATGGGTACAGCTGGATGGACTGGTATCTGCAGGTTGCAGGAGGTTATGGAGCCTGCCATGGTGAGGGGGGGCCCCGGATATGACGGCGGCCACATCCAGGGCTTTGATGCAGAAACAGGGCGATCCGGAGGCTGAATGGTACATAGGGGTTGTTGCAGGGATTCTGCCCAAAAACAGAACTATGCGTAGGCTTAAAGGACCTTGGTGTATAGGGACTGAGTCATCCTACCACCTTAGTACCCATGAGCCCAGGACCAACTAGCTATAGTGTCTCACTTGCTCTCCTATTCACTCTCAGAGAAACAAATGATTAGACACCCCAGAATTCAACACTCCCAGATCTCTCAGGAATCCCAGTAACAAGACACACCCTTTCACTCGCACTCTTTTACTTGTCCAAAATAAGTTCTGACAGAGACACGAAACAATTTAAAGTATTTATTTTAACTAACGTGCCCTAACATGCAGTATCCGTGCCACAACAAGCAGGAAAATGCATAGTACAAATACAGTCAGCATAGCAGCTAGTCCATAAATCATGATGGGTGATGTCATCATGGAAGGACAATAGAGCCTAACCTCCCTCCCCTTGCTAAGAAGCCATATTATTATACATTGGAAGATCTCTGGGCTTTGTCAGCAGACCCCATACCTTAGCCTTTAGATGGTAGATCTACATCATAGGTGCTGTCTCGCTCTTCTCCCTGGAAAGGTCCCTCTCCAAGTGTGTGCTACCTATTCGTGTATTCTAATAAAACCAAAGTACTTTGTCCAAACAACAGCTGCATCGCTATGTTTTGTCTAAGGGCTAAGGCCTGGCCAGAACGAAATAACAAGGGGCATTGTTGTTCGACCTTGCCCACAATGTTCAGTCAAAATCACAGGAATCTGCAGAGAGTGAACACAGCGATGAGTTCTCATGTGAAAACAGCCATAGAAATTATTGCAAAAATAAAGTCGTGTAGTAATGTGCGCAAAGCAGCAGGCAAGCTGCAGCGTGCTCATGCTAACTTAGAGAAAACGACAATGGCCCCCTCGGCCATGTGACACCCTCCCCTCGGTCAGGTCATTAGCACTGGGCCAAAACAAAATTCAGAGATAAGCAGAGGCAAAGCATCTCAGTGATATTCCAATTAGAACAGTTGCGGATCAAAAACCCCCCAAATAAATAAATAAATAAATAATATTTCTCAAATTTAAAAAATAACCATCCATTCACTGTGAATCATCAGAGGAAAACATGTTGCGGGAAAAGTGAAATGCCATAAACTCCAGTATGTTGTCTGAACCTTCCATAGTAAAAAGGTATGCCATCTAATTAAGTAAGTCGAACGAGCACACATGCTCCTCATATCCAGAGGCCATAGGAGCATATCAGAGCATATCAGGGCAACCTGCGTTAATTTCGATGAAACTCCGAACCAAGAGGCGCTGTGCACAAGCACAGGTACTCAAGTCTGCCGTTGGTCCAAGTAGAGGATCGTACACCAAGCGCCTACCCTCCGAACAGTCCTGGCCATGCCACATCAACGGACCCATCAACAGTTCATAATCCAGGGCAGTGTGTGACCTATTGGAGAGGCAGACATCCAGGGCCCATTGAAAGTGGCACCGGAGACAGTAGAACACAGGTTGCACGCAGGTATTGCATTGTATTGTATTGCGCATTTATATAGCGCAACTGTCACCCTACGGGTATCCAGGCGCTGTCCAGGTGAAGTAGGCATATCAAAGGTCAGCCAATAGTCGATGTTAAGTGCTTCTAATGGCATCAAACCAAAAATCTGCCACATCCAATCATGGTACAGCTGCAGCTGGATCGGGTTTGGCAGCAACACAGGTCGAGCAGCCATTACAGAGAAGCAGTAGAAGTACAAGTATGCTGCAATCAACAGAAGCACCAGGGGAAACCCTCCAAAGATGCTGGAAAAAATAGAATGGATAAAAGCTGAGATTACTCCAAAAATATTCTGAAAGGAGGTGACAAGTCCGGATCCCACAAGTTAAAAAAGTGGGCAAGGCCCTCTGTATCAGACGCATTAAATATTTGGTGAATTAATTCTCCAAAATGGAGTGGGAGATTCGTGTTTAGCAGTGACTGAATCTCACTTGCGGTTCTTGCCACCTGCAATTTGAAGGACTCACGAGCTGATGCGAGAGCCACTTCTTGTTGAAACCATAGCGCTTTGAGTCTGCTTAGCTTATTGAAATCTGTTTTCAAAGATGGAATAGAAGGCCAAAGCGAACTATCTACAATCCCATGAGGGGGTGGAAACAGGACATTGCTGCAACATGTAACACGTTGTGAAACTGTTACTATATACGGGACGCCTGCCCATAAGCTGCAGCAGTTGTGTTTATTTACAAGCAGATAACTGCAGTTAGAAAGCAAAGTTAGTGCAGAAATAATAACGAGGACCAGGATCCCATTTAAAAAACAAGCTAAATTAGGGGCTGAAACATTGCAGGCACCATGAGGTTTCACCTGTTTGCAGACTAGGAAGTGTCTTACTGTAGAATCACAATCCTCCCCTGTAAGGAAAACCTCCTTATCAGCTCGTTGACACCAAAACCTGAAAGGCAGGGACCATAATTCATAAATACAGATACTGCCGAGGGGCGCATATCTACCAACTGGATAGTGTTTCATGCAGGCCGTAAACTGGAAGAGATGGATAGCCAGTGAAATAACCCCATGTATTAACCACACAGCTGAATCAGACTCTGCCACAGAAAATGGTAACTGGTCTAGTTTTTCAATATGTACCATCGTATATGTTGCGTCCTTCATTGACATCAATTTCTGTTTATCTGTTAAATTAAATGGTAAAAACAGTGCAGAAGAATTCAGGTAATTACATGGTACTTTACCACTTTTGAGTGTTTGCAAGGTCCAACCATACTGCATTACAGAACTTAACTGATTTTGACCATGGCACAAAACAGACACCTCATGTTGAACAATATCAATGACTGATGATACAATGGTATCTAAAGGATATATACGAGAAGACAGTGTATTAATGCTGTTATCGACAACTGCAAGAACTTTCTCTAAATTATCCTGGTCAATTTGGCGCATGTGCACCGCAGCTTCCATCTGCAATAGCTTCCAAAATTCATTATACGCGGCATAAACAAAATGTTTTGCCTGAGGGGACTTTGGACCTAAGAGAAAAATAGCAAGATCTATGTCACCGGACAAAAGGGAAAGACGCTGTTTCACAGATGACAATGTGGAATGTCCCAACCACTGTTGACATAATTGACCTACAGAATATGTGGTAACCGTATGGGATTGTGGAAAACAAGGGTCAGATCTACTTTGTGTTAACACTTTTGTGGTATTCAAAAAGCCTAATTGACATGCATTCGAGCTCGTTGGCCACAACAACCATCCCAAGGGGTCAGTATTGGACGAGTTGAGTGTGCCATTCTGAAACATGACAGTTAATTCCTCAATTGTGCAGTTGGTATATGTTTGCCATGTGTCATAAGTAGTCAATAACGGAATTGAGGGAGTAATTATATTTTTAGCTGTGGCTAAACCAAAACAAGTAGTCTGCTGTACCGTCTGATTTAAAAATATGAGCTGAGATGGTATCAGACACGTGCAATGCAATGATTCAGTGCCCCTCACTTGCCAATCTTTGGTACCCCGATAGATTTTAAATCAACCGTGTCCTTCAGCAATCATAACCTTTCGCAGACAAATCATTTATAAAGGACAAGGAGTAGACCAATTTAGTATGGGTAAGAACAAATTTGGTTCGGGTGGGCATCTTCAATTTATAAAAATAGGACAGAGGGTCAGAAAGATTGTAACCAGTGAAATACACAAATTTACTCCGTTGGGTCTTTGAGCTCCCTGATAACGGGGCTGGGCAATGTTCCCACTGGGTTAAATTAAAATATGGCCTCTGAGTATCGGTTTTGTGTAAAAAATGATGGCCATAATGTTGATAACAGAATAAAGCAGCGTAATTTGCCCAATCCAAACACAAATCCTCAGTGTCAAAAGCAGTATAATATTTTAAATCTGAAAACAAGGAATAAACAGCGTTAACATCCCAGTCATCAGAGTGCATTCCAGGCAAAACCACATCTCCTAAAGAAACGCAGAATACCAATGGAAAGTTCAAAGTCTCAGAAAGGCCAAGGATAACGAATGATACTTTATCCCAAACAATGCCATCAACAACTGGGAATGCTGAAATATTAACTAGTGCTTGATCCCTTTTAATTTTTTGAGAAGTGTGAGGGGCCAGAACTTCGTTTACCAAGTTCACAGCAGAGTGTTCAGGTAAGTAATGGCCATTAATCAACAGGAAAAACACAGTCACAAACCCAATCCACATGAAGAGGAACACCATCGTCAGCACCATCAAAACATATGTCCAGGGTAGGACCAAGTAAGTCTTTTTGAACCTGGAGATGGAAAGACTAATATGTGTTGGGGCTCTGCCACAGAGGATGGCAGCGAACATGCATCAGAAGAAAAGCTATTACGGTCCATATAGTAACCACTGGACCCCAGCTGAAACAACAAGGGTTGTTCTTCATTGGAAGGTGAATGAATTGTACTTTCAGGAATGTCAATTATAACTTCAACTGGAGGAGAAGCATACTTATTTTCCACAGTTGTAGATGTAGAAGGTAAAACAGGCAACAAATCAATTGAAGATTCCATCTCCCCCTGCATTTGTTGGGGACTAGTCGAGGAAACAGAAGCCATCTGATTCAGTGACATATCCCGGCGTGGAACGCTTGTAAGCTTACTAATCAGTATCGGCCATATGATGTAGCTTGACATGCTTGATTGAAATGTAACGATTCTCCTTACGACCAGGTAGTGGAGGCAGGATCACAGTACGGGTGCCTTTTAAACCAAGGACTCTGACCGGTGCACGGTATGAAGGACCAAATTCTTTTTTGTTCTCCACCTTTTCTCGGACCAGATCTCCAACTTTAGGAAGCCAGCCAGAAACCAGAATCAGCACAGCCGCATCCGTGGAAGATGGCAAATGGGTATTCAGACAGAATATCGAGATGGAAATGTCGACTTAAACAAATATCGAGTTGGAAAAAAAGTGACACAGAAATATTGACAGCAAGACTATCGTGGTCAAGAATATCAAATTTAATGTAAGAAATATTGTTTTCAAAAATATAGAAGTCATTAATATCGTTTGCAAAAATATAGTTGTTTAAAATATCGATCTTTTAATTAGTGTTATGTATTTTAGTTTATATTTTAAATGTATGTGATGTATGTTTCTTTGTACAACTATTGTTTAATGTATTCTAATATATGTGATACATTTTTAGTAGTTATCAATTTTATTTTAAGTAAAGTTTGCATTTTTTTGTTTCGCAGCGGGTTGTGGGTTTATAGGGAAATAAGGTGAGAAGTAATTTAATTATAACAAAATAATGATTATTTTTTATTTATTAATATTTATGTATTTGAGATTTTATAGTGATAATTGTGGGAAGTAATTTATTTGTAATTAATTATTAATTGGTTGTTAATTAAAATTAATTAATTAATTGGTAATTAATGATGGTAATTGTGTAATCTGTTTTTGGTGTGGGTTGTGGGGTTTATAGGGGTAAAGGGTGGGAAGTAATTTATTTGTAATTAATTGATAATTAGTTGTTAATTAATGTTAATTAATTAATTGGTAATTAATTATGGTAATTGTGTCATTTGTTTTAGGTACGGGTTCTGGGGTTTATAGGGGTAAAGGGTGGGAAGCAATTTTTGATTAATTAATAATTAGTTGTTAATTTATATTAATTGATTGAAAATCAATTGTGTAATTACTTTCAGATGCGGGTTGTGGGGGTTTATAGGGGAAAAGATGGGAAGTAATTTATGTTTAATTAATTAATAATTAGTAGTTAATTTATATTAATTTATTTATTGTAAATTAATTATGGAAATTGTGTAATTAATTTTAGGTGTGGGTTGTGGGGTTTATAGGGGTAAAGGGTGGGAAGTAATTTATGTTTCATTAATAATTAGTTGTTAATTGATATTAATTAGTTAATTGATATTTAATTAGGGTATTTGTTTATATTTTTTGTGTGTGAGTTTTACTGTTATAGGGGTACAGTGTGGAGAGTAAATTAAATTGACTTACTTTATAATTAGTTGTTAACTACTATTAGTTTTTTAATTGAAAATAAGTTGTATAATTCATTTTTTTACAGTTAAATTTTAGCTGTGGGTTGTGGGGATTATAGGGGTAAAGTGTGGGATGTCAATTAATTTTCATGAGTTTTAATTTGTTTTTTAATTAATAATATTTCTTTAATTGTACATTTTTGAAAAATTGTAGACGTGGGTTTTGAATTGTGTGGTGTTATAGGGTAGGAAATAAAAAAGTACATTTATGTAATAATTAATGTTTTATTTTATTTAATATAATATTTGTAGGTATTTGTCATATGTATTTAACATTATATGTTTTTTTTAATTAATATTAAATATATTTGTATTTTTGTTTTTAACTTATTTATATATTTTTTAATGTATTTTGTTTTTTAAATATTTTTGTTGTTAATATTTTGTTTGTATTTAATTTTGAACTGACTGGAGTGGGAATAGTAATTTTTACCCCTCTGCTATCCAACACCTTCCCTACTGTTGCACTCACTGGAGTGGTAATAGTAATTTTTACCCCTCCATTATCCAACAGTTTCCCTACTGTTGCACTGACTGGTGTGGGAATTGTAAATGTTACCCCTCCGCAATCCAACACTTTCCCTACTGTTGCACTGATTGGAGTGGAAATAGTAATTTTTACCCCTCTGCTATCCACCACTTTCCCTACTGTTACACTCATTGGAGTGGGAATATTAAACTTTATCACACCACTATCCAACACTTTTCCTACTGTTGCACTCACTGGAGTGGGAATAGTAATTTTTTCCCCTTGGCTATCCAACACTTTCGATACTGTTGCACTGACTGGTGTGGGAATAGTCATTTTTACCCCTCCGCTATCCAACACTTTCCCTACTGTTGTATTCACTGGAGTGGGAATAGTAATTTTTATCCCTCGGCTATCCAACACTTTCCATACTGTTGCACTGACTGGTGTGGGAATAGTAATTTTTACCCCTTTGCTATCCAACACTTTCCCTACTGTTGTATTCACTGGAGTGGGAATAGTAATTTTTATCCCTCGGCTATCCAACACTTTCCATACTGTTGCACTGACTGGTGTGGGAATAGTAATTTTGACCCCTCCGCTACCCAAAACATTCGCTACCGTTGCACTGACTGGTGTGTGAATTGTAATTTCTACCTCTTCGCTATCCAACACTTTCCCTACTGTTGCATTCACTGGAGTAGGAATAGTAATTTTTACCCCTCCGCTATCCAACACTTTCCATACTGTTGCACTGACTGGTGTGAGAATAGTAATTTTTACCCCTTCGCTATCCTACACTTTCCCAACTGTTGCACTGATTGGAGTGGGAATAGTAATTGTTACCCCTTCGCTATCCTACATTTTCCCTACTGTTGCACTCAATGGAGTGGGAATAGTAATTTTTACCCCTCTGTTATTCAACACTTTCCCTACTGTTACACTCACTGGAGTGCGAATAGTAATTTATACACCTCTGCTATCCAACACTTTCCCTACTGTTACAAGTACTTACCTGTTTAACTATAGGGAGTCGATATTTTTGCATTCTATATTTTTTCATCGATATTTTTGTCATCTATATTTTTGTGGTCGATATTCTGTCAGGGAACCGGGAAAATGGGCTTTTGCTTGTGAATCACAAGCCTTTTGTAGATCCTGTGCACAATGGTTATCTATGTCAAACATTGCAGCAGTCACCACAACGTCTGGACCATCAAGGTCTGGCACAAACATTGTAATGCAAAGAGTATTTCGTATGGGGTCTGCCCACCCAGAGATCTCATAGGGACATTATTAAGTGCACGTTGAACTCATATAGATGAGTGAACCAGCCCTGACCAGTACCTAATACTCTCGCTGTTAAAGAAGTCTTTAAGTCACGGTTCATCCGCTCCACAACAGAATTGCCCTTAGGCTGATATGGAGACGAGAATTGCACCAGCACCCCGAGAGACTTCATTGCATCCCAGTAAGCCATAGAGGCAAAAGCAGGACCTTGGTCAGAATGGAAGGTGCCACAGGCAAATGTCCCTACAAAGACATGCAAATCTTTTATAACAGTCCTAGTGTCAGCACTATGTCGTGGCCAAACCCAAAGGAATCTAGTGCACGAATCCACTGCAACCAAGAAATACTCAAAAGCATTATCAGATGTTAAAGGACTGCAGTGATCAAGATAAATACAACCATTCGGTTGATTTGAAATATACGGTTGAGTGTGGGGTGGAAGTGAAACAGTGGAAGGCTTAATCTGTTGACAAATGTCACAGGAAAGAACATATTTATGAGCCTGTTGGTACAAACCACGCCACCAAAAACGTTGCTGTAAAAGGGAAATACTCGCTGTCACTCCGGCATGTGCAGAAGCAACGCCTTCAGGTGCAGCAACTATTAATGAAAGTCTGCGGTCCTCGTTGGGGATCAGCCGATCCACAACGGATGGAATAGTCACAAATGGAACTTGATCAGACGGCAAGTGGTATTTATAATGTGAAGGGAAACCTTGGGGAAACTCTGTTCCCTCTTTCAACGCAGCTATAGCCGCTAGAATATCATCATCAATTTTGGTCATGATCTAGTGACTGCTGCCACTGAACATGTGGCATTGCAGATTTGACTTCCTCATCAGCCAGTGATTTACCAACAGCATGTGCTCCCACACGTTGATGGCCCAATGTATGGATAACATGTGTGAGTGGCAAACGTTCCTCAAGAGCGGCCACTCGGACCTAAAGCGTCTTATGCTTAATTGCGCTGCCTTTAGAATCACGAAAATAATTTTGTTTCCAGAAGAACGAGTTGTCATTGAAGGATTGTACACAGTAAAACGAATCACAAACTACAAGTGTCGGAACATCTGGATCAGCAAATTCAAGAGCCAAAACCAAAGCATGTAGCTCCGCCAATTGAGCCGTGCAATCTCCAAGAGACTGTGTGTGCACCAAGGAGGATTTAAAATCCCGACCAACAATTGTACCTGCCACAATTGTGCAGACTGCAGAATAAACATGTTTAGAACCAACGGCTGGCTGCGCAGACCCATCAGTGTAAATAATGCATTTGTACTGATCAAGAGGGAGTAATGATAAAGAAGGAGGATGAACATTTTCATATTGTAAAAATTCCTGTGTTTGCAAAGAAGGGTCAAAGAAAAAGTTGACATCAACCGACATCAAAGAACTAGCCCATTGTATCCAACATGGATGCACGGCTTTGGAATTAGGGACACTAGCCTTCGTGACTGCTTCTAAAGCAGGTACTGGCGAGACCATGAAAAAGCGTTTACACTGAGCCTTCTTTCAGAATCGCCATCTGGACCGCTGTAAAAAAAAATTCTGTAGAAGAGAAACGCATCTCAGCTGGAGTATACAAATGCGATTTATAAGCAATGGGGACAGTGTCCCCATCATTGAAAGTCACATACGTGAATCCTAATGCAACTGGTACAATTCGTATGACCAAATTAGTAGTATTATCTCTTGCTAACAGGAATTGAGTTGCAAACAGATCAGACCGCAAAGATCTAAGTACTGCTTTATGTTCTGGAAGACGAAAAAAAGGTTTGTAGCGACGTATATAGTGGTTTTATACGCTGGGCATAATCCGGAATGTAAGTTCTGCCAAAATTTTAAAAAGCCAGCAAAGACTGCAATTTTTTAAGGGTAGATGGAGGCTGCAATTGAGCACATTTCTCCAAAAAGTGGGGGGCCAACCTCCTACCTTCATTATTGAGTTCATAACCGAGGAAAAGCACTGCCAAAAAGGCAATGTATGATTTTGCAAAATTAAATTTGTAACCTAACTTCGCAAAATGTGTGACAATGCGATCAACGCACATCAGATGAGGATTCAACTCAGCATCAGTCAAATAAATGTCATTGACGTACGAAAAGGCATCAGGGTCAATCTTATGTAAAATTGAAACAATGCATGCCGCAAACATGCCTGGGCTATTCTTACATCCCATAGGCAATCTCCCATGGCGACTGTGATTGCCTAACGCACTGAATGCGGTCAAATCACGGCTTTCTGGTGCCAAAGAATGGCTGACAAAAGCCGTTGGAAATGTCCAAAGTTGTTTGATATTTTTTGCGAACAATGTTGTTTACTAACGCAGAGCTATTTGTGTTCTGTACCGCAAAGGTACGAACATGACTGTTCAAATGTCTGTGGTCTAAAACTATACGATATGAACGATTTTGTTTCAATACCTGAAAAAGAGGATTATTCATCGACGAAACACAGGGTGCAATCGCACCCTGGTATTCCAATTGAGTCAAAATGTCACTTATGGAAGCTTTTGCATCACGTTTAATTGGATACTGTGGTTGGGGCTGAGGTGTAGAACGCAAAGGAATCACATGAACCGGGGAATCCTCGTCTCAACCTGCGTGATTGTGGTATAATGCCGGAGCTAAGGACAATGCCCACTTCAAAGCATAAGCCATTTTATTGTCATCAGGAACATATTGCGCAAAGCTGGGTAGAATAACATCTTCCCCTCTGGATGATGCCAGGACAAAAGGGGGAGGCCAATCAACCTCCGCCAATAAGATATCATAAGAGTAAGTTAGATTCTCCCAAAAGACTGCTTTAATCGGGTGTTTGATATCACCCTCAATTTGGAGGCTTACTTCATAAAGCCTACCAGGAAGAGCAACTTGAGTGTCAGCTGTTTCTACGATAATGAAAGTGTCAGTTGCTTTCGCCTCCAGATGCTGGTGGAGTGTCTGCCGCACTATGGTAACCTCCACTGCTCTGTCGAGGAGGGTTACTGCCCAACTCCTACCAGTTGAATCTGAGGAGGAGGAGTTCTCTGAAAGTGAGGAAGAAACAGACAAAGTTGGCTGGCTTCTGAGCAGAGGCTAAGAGAGCTTGATGAGGAGCTCGAGAGGGCTGCGGCCAAGAGGGCCTTAACCCAAGAAGAAGAAATGTGTGTAGCTCAGGAAGTGAGCTTGGCTGGGTTGGAGGTGGAGTCCAGCTCAGATGGTGGCAGCAAACATGAGTTATCTAGTGCTGAGGGAGCAGTACACACACCCAGAGATGTGGCGCCTGACTTGAAGGAGGGGGTTAACATACACCAGGGGGTTCAAGGACATGAGGTAGCTTCAGTGGTGCGCCGTGTTCCTGAGGTGGATTGGGGAACTGGCGCAGGGGTTCATGGTCCTAGTGGTGGGAGGGACACTCTACTGACTCTAGATGAGAGGTGCAGGGAGAGGGGTTCCCCCATGGTTGAAGTCCTGGTGTGTGAATATGGAGACCACCCAGAAGAGTGTGGGTTGAGTGACAGAGACAGTCAGATACTGTCCTGCCAATCTCAGGAGAGTGGTGTGGGGTACATGTGCGAGGTACTGGATGGTGAGGTGAAGGATAGTTTGGTTAACACTTGTGGAGGGCTGTGCGATTCAATTGTGGGAGAGCATATTGTAAGTCCCTGTTTTCCAGAGCTATGCCAACACCTGTTGGAGTGTGAGTTCTCTGACCCCAGGGAGCTCACCGGGGAGGCAGACCTTTTGGTGGATTCCAGAGGGTCTGAAAAGGCATTGGGAGTGACCCTAAGAGGAGTGGCTCAGGTATCTTCCAGCCCAGAGTGGTGGGAGAGGTTCAGAGTAGCCCAGCTAGGTCCAGTTGTAGTGGGAAGGTTGTAGGGCCTCACGTCCTGTCTCCTAGGAGAAGGAGTGAGACTGGGATGTGTCCCGAAAGTGCCCAACCTCAGTCTCAGGGCCTGGATGGTTCCTTAAGGGAACACCAGGTAGGGAGCCTAAGCTGTACTAGTAGTCCATTTGAGGGGGATCTCCTAGTGTCAGGAGAATGTGGAGTGTCTGTAAGCAGACCTCCATCAGTTCTGGTGTCTGGCAGTGCCACTCCTAAGTGGAGGGTGCAGAGGTCCAGATTGAGGGGTGAGAGGGGGAGATAGTCCCCAGTGGAAGAACCAGTGGGTCAGGGGCTAGCCAGAAGGGCTGATTCTCCTAGGAGTGACCATGGTGACACCACTCCTGTCCTGGGGGATCTTCAGGCACTGTCAGATGGACAGGGGTCGGGAGATCTGCACCAGGCAGGCTGTCACACAACACATGAGTTATGTGTTACCCTCGGGGGCATGAGTGCTCCCCAGGAAGTCCTGGTGCGCCGGGCAGGTACCCAGCCGCAGGGGTTAGTCCCTGGGTTGGGAAGCCAGGTTCAGGTGTTGCCTGACCTGGAGGGAAGGACAACTGTAATCAGTGTCCCTACCGGTTTGTCTTCTGGGGGCACCCCTCCAGGTTGGAGGGTGCAGGACCCCAGTAAGGGGGGGAGGAGAGGGCAGCCTCACCCCTGACCTCTGCCCAGTCAAAGGGTACAGACCCTAAGCTGGGGTCCCAGTTGCAGGATAGAACCCCTGAACTGGTGGATGAATTGTGCACGACACCTGCCACAGGTGCCCTGACAATTCTGGAAGGGGGTACCGCTCCAGGTGGGAGGTTCCAGAGCCCCGAGGTGGAGGACAGGGTGTGGGAAAGGCCACCCCAGTCTCCCGTCCAGCCACCGGGAACAGGCCCAGGGTTGGTGGGTCAGTGTCAGGATGTCATACCTGACCTGACAGGAGGGAGAGTGGACCAAGGGTGCCAGGCACCTGGGGCTACTGCCCCCTGCTCTCTGATGCCACAGAGGTTGGAGAACCATGAAAGGCCTGGGGCCTGGTTCTCATCACAGACAGATGTCAGTGGCCACTGTGGCTTGCTATCCTCGTAGACAGAGTTGCCCCTGGGAGGGAGACCGGAGTCACACCTCGGGGGTGGACTGGGCCACACCTCTGTGTTGGCCATGTGGGTACTGTCTGTCTGTTGGGACACACCTGTGAGCAAGCTGAGGTTAGGTGCTGCACAGATGGTGTCCACAGGTGAGGATAAGGGTTCCCCATGGGTTAGCTTAGTGGGCCCTGAGAGTATGGACAGAGGGATCCAAATGGGTTCAGATTGGCGTAGAACTGGAGTATGCCCCTGCAGTTGCGGGCCAGGGTCCATGTTCTATCGCCCAAAGCAGGGAAGCCCATCAAGGTAGTGATTGGTCTACCCTGCGTTTTGGCTGGAAGGGGGTTGTGTTGGAATTGGCCCTTTTTGCAGGGTCATCCCTGAACTTTTTGCCTTCCTCCTGTGTTTTTTCTGACCTGTTTTTGTTGGTTTTATGACTCTGGGCACTTCACCACTGCTGATCAGTGCTAAAGTGCATATGCTCTCTTTTGTAAATTGTGTGATGGATTAGTGATTCCATGATTGGCTAATTTGATTTACTTGTCAGACCCTAGTACAGTGCACCATGTGTGCCCAGGACCTGTAAATCAAATGCTGCTAGTGGGCTTGCAGCACTGATTGTGCCACCCACAGAAGCAGCTTGTAAAATGTGGCTCAGGCCTGCCATTGCAGAGCCTGTGTGCAGTCTGGGACTGCCATGTAGACTTGGCAAGTGCACCCACTTGCCAGTCCCTAAACCTTCCCTTTTCTACCTGTTAGTCACCCCTAAGGTAGGCCTAATGGCAGGGTGCATTGTATGTGAAAGGTAGGACATGCCCTGATGTGTGTGGCATATCCTGATAGTGAATTACTGCCAATTTTATTTTTCACTATTGCGAGGCTATCTGTTCCCATAGGTCAGAATGGGCAGTTTGATTATAACATCTTATAATCCTAACTAACCCTAGAAACAAGATAGGAAAATAAAGTTTAGTATGCCTGAACTCAGAATGTTAAAATACATCTTTTAGTGTGGGTGATTTTTACACTCTGTGTTTGAAAATACCACTTTTAGAAAGTAGGTATTTTCTTGCCTAACCATCCAGCATGCTTCTGCTAGGTTTGTGTATTCCATGTCTGGTTTTAGAGTGACAGGGGGCTGGAGAGGGCTTCGGCTCCAGCAGTCTGATGAGTCAGGGCTGGGCAGAATAGGACCTGCATTGAATAGAGAGTCGGGGGAGGAGATTTCCTTTCACTTGCCTGAGCCTTCATAGAATAGAGAGTAGGGGGAGGAGATTTCCTTTCAGCTACCTGGGCCAGGTCTGCTTTCAACAATGCTGTCTCCACCTCCTGAAGGAAGCTGCACCAGAGAGGACAGGACTGGTTTTGGCTGGGCACAGATATTCTCTGCCTTCAGAGAACAAAGGATTTTGCAGTATAAATATTGGGGCCCAGACCCCAGAAATTTAGATCACTTCTGGGAATCAAGACAAACCTTTGCCAAGGAGAGAAACTAAGGAAGCTGAAGGAGGAGAGTGCCCCTGTGCTGTTTGCTGTTTGGGGTTGGCCTGCAGTGGTTTACTCATTGCCAAGGAAAGGAGAAAAGGAACTTTGTGTACTCTTTTAGGAAGATCTCCAAGGGCTTGAAGCTGAGCTTGCCTCCTGTTCTGAAGTCTCAGGGAAACAAAGACTTCACCACTAGGTCCCCCTGAATTTCCTTGCTGGGAATTCTACCTGCAGTGAGGTGCCTGCTGTTTTTTTGGGCCCTCTGGAGACTGCGTGCCGCTGGGTGCTGGAAGCGCGACGCAACGAGGAAGAAGCGTGTCGCAGCTGCCGCAGTTTCTGTCGCATCGCTGAAGAAGCGTGTCGCCGCCGCAGCTGTTTGCCGTCACATCACCGATGAAGCGTGTCGCCGCCGCAGGGGTTGCCGTCGCATCACCGGAGAAGCGTGTCACAGGGCCTGTCACGGCTCAAGAGTCTACCGAGTTCGCCGCACGGCCGTCAGGCGTGCATGCATCGCATCCACGTTGTCGCATTGCATCAAAGACGCCATTTTGTTGCATCGCACCGGATCGTCGCATCACATCGAGGCGCCATCTTGTCGCATCGTACCGGATCACAGTAAGAAACCAACGCATCACCTCCTCTCCGGTAAGGAACCGACGCATGACCTCCCCTGCGCTGCAGTAAGGAACTGACGCATCACCTCCCCCAAAGCAAGGAACCGACGCATCACCTTCCCTGCGACCCTTTTGTTTGCTTTGCGTTACGCATCCAAGGTACTTTGAGAGTAGTCACATTTACCATCTACATTGAACTAAGCTATTTCTACCATCTGAAAGTCATATTTTTGAATACTGTATTGTGGATTTTTTGTCATTTGGTCTTGTGTTAAGTCTAGTAAAGATTACTTATTTTTCTAAACTGGTGTGGTATCCATTTGTAGTGCTGTCACTGTATTACTGTATGTGTTCACAAATGCTTTACACACTGCCTCTGAGATAAGCCTGCCTGCTCGTGCCAAGCTACCAAGGGGGTGAGCAGGGGTTATTTTAGGAGTGTAGCCTCCTTACCCTGACTAGAAGCAGGGTCCCCTACTTGGTCAAAGGTACCTACCTCTGCCAATTCGAGACCCCCATTTCTAACAGTCATTGCTTAAGATTCACATTGGTGGTCACCACTGTCTGTAAAACCTGTAATGCGAAGTGCAGATCTCACATTGCTGGTCGTCACTGGCGGTTGCTGTAGCTTGAAGAGTGAGGTTCACGTTGGCCATTGGCATAGGCAGCCAGATTGTGGTGCGAAAGAGCCCTGAAATGGCCCTCCCCACAGCAGGTAGGGTTTCTCTTTTTCTTCAAGGAGGAGCTGAAGTGATGTCACACCAAGGGTCCAGGATCAGAGCGATGCCTCTTGGGGACCAGGAGCTCACTCGAGCCGAGGCCAGAAGGGCTCAGACAGATCCAGTGCAGTAGGTCAGTTGGATAGTTGAAGGGAATCCTCTGGAGCTTGTTGTGCCCATGTAGCTCAGAACAGGAGGTCAGTCAGCTGACCCCTGGAGTTACTTCAGCTTTAGAGGAAGATTACAGGTCCAGTCTTCCTTCTCAGTGAGTAGGGAAGGCCTCAAGCAGCCAGGTGTCCTTCTTGTGTAGTATCCACAGATACAGGAGTGTACTGGAGAGTAGGGTTGAGAGTCTCCTTTTTATAACTGGTACCCACTTTGAAGTGGTAGAAGGTGCTGGATTTTTCCTCCTACAGAGGTGTCTGAAATTTCTTGCCTCTCTGCCGTGGTCCCAGTTTGTCTGGGGACAAGATAGGATAAAATGAAGTCCTTTGTGTATGAGCTGGGCCAGTACCTTTCAAGTGTAAGTGTGGTAGGTGACAGCACCACTCCCCATCCTGCCAGTGATGGCCCATTCTGCCAACAACCAGACCCTCTACTGTGATGCTGTCTGGGAGGAATACACAAAGGCCAGCTATCAGCTACACCTAGTCACGTGACTCAGGAAACAGGCTGCAGGCACCAATTGTTTAGGACACGAAAATGAAAACTTTCTAAAAATACGATTTTCAGAATTGTGACTTAAAATCTGACTTTACCATTAAAAAGTGCTATAAATTACATTTCTATAAATACCAAACTCAACATTCCCAACATCTCCCAATTGAAAGTTATCATTTATTAAATGTAAAAAGGTAACCATATTTTATCCAGTGAGAGAGATAGGCCTTACAGCAGTGAAAAACAAATTTAAGAGTTTTTCACTAACAGGACATATAAAGCTTAAAAGAACATGTCCCAATTTTTAAATACAATTCACTCTGCCCTACCTTAGGGGTGAACTATATGTATTAAAAAGTAAGGGCTTGGGCTCGGAAAAGGTTTATTGTGCCAGGTCAAAATGAAAGTTTAAAACTGCGCACAGGCTGCAATAGTAGAACTCAGGCATGTTTTAAAGGGCTGCTTCAGTGGGTGGCACAGTAAGGTCTGCAGACCCACTGTTAACATTTAATTTACAGGCCCTGGGTACATATAGTACACCTTTACTAGGGACGTATTAGTAAATTGGATTTTCTGATTGGGTGTAAGCCAATTTTAAGATTTTTAAAGGAGTGAGCACAGGCACTTTAGCAATGGTTAGCAGTGGTAAATTACACAGAGCCCTAATGCCAACAAAAAAAAACAGGAATGTCAGCAAACAGGAGAATGCAAAATGTTTAGGGTAACACCACAAAAAGTCCGACAGGTTTAACATTTACCTTTGTGAATCAGGCCCTAGGAGTTTTAACGTAGATGGTCTCGGATCTCCAAATATGAGATTAGACCAGTATTGAGGGTGATCTATTGAACATTCTCTTCTAGTCTATACTCTATTTTTACTTTACTTTTCCAGGGCGAGCAACCGTGTGAAAATCCTTCTTTAGGATACAGGGCGAAACCTGTTGGAGTGATTAGATTACTTGAACCATGTGTGTAATCCATAATAAATTCACATAAATGAATGAGGGAGGGATGTATCAATGGTTCAACTTGATCGTGTCCAGGTCATTAGAGGGGACATTGATTCGTCACTATTTTTAGAGGGTTGGTTTCTATGCATTTTACAGGATATTTGGTGCCATTACCAGATGACAAGTACTCATGGTAGGAGGTGGCTGAGGTCTCAGAAACTTTGATCCGTGATTCGTTCTTCTCTGTATAGGATGTCAGGGCTTTATCCATTGGGGGAATAGTCGAGTGGCCCTAGGAACTCTTCCAGTGCTTCAGGGTCATAAAATATCATGATGGCTGATTCCAATAGAAAATATGCATCGCAAATGAAAAGCCTGCAGCAAAAGTTAAATTGCACTCTTTGTAAGCCCAGGAACCTTTTTCTTTGGATGTTTGAAGCATCGAGCTGACCTGTTGGTGTGGCAGAAGATATATTATCATGGGCCATGGATGCTATGCATTGTTACATCGCTTGTGCTTCATTCTAAGCACTTCTTGAAATTCAATAGGAATATCAAAGATAATGCAGAAAATTTCAGGTATGCTATAGTTAGGATCACCTTGCAAGAAATGAACACACATTAAAATTGAATTGCATTAAATATATTTCCTTCTTACTCCACAGGGTAAATTCGAACCAATGCCACCTGTTTCCAGACCCTTCTTCTGTCTTTCAAAACTGAGGGGGTCTCTCCTATATTTTGGATGAGGTGAGCAGAACTGGAGAGATTGGAGCATCAGTGGTTTGTCAGCTAACGGTAAATGATCACTGAATTGATTTTGTGAAATAATTCAATATTATTCTTCTGCAGCAGACGTGAGCTACTAACTTTATGAGTCCTTTATGATTCCTATTATTCTGTATAAAATCTAGATCAGGGAGAACTAACAAGGGGGATGGGCTTTTGTATGGGTGTGGATCTTGCTGGATTGTCATATTACTATTTTATCATTTGATACATCTAATAATCAGGTTTTGTTGGATAATAGGGAAAGGAGCTGTATTGTTCTGCTATAATTTAAATACTTTTTTGCCAAAAAATTACAGTAACTTTATGAGCTTATTTAACTATGCCTGATGAAGCTACTTCTGAAAACTCATGCCTTGGGTGCTGTGTTTTTATAACTAGTGATTTTAATGCCAAGTTGAACTTAACTCAATCTGATGATTGTTGAAGGTGGCATATGACAGACATGAAATCTGCTCACGCATTTTGTAAACACAAGAGGCAAGTGGACTTTTTGTTGAATTTTATCACTGAGAGGAAGCTAATTAATACTCATGGAGTTGGTAATACAGAGAGTTGTTCTCTGCCATATTTCACAGTGCCGGTTGCTCAAGTAAATAGACTATATATTCATAGCCAGTGATCTTGTTAATAATGTTGTATTACCTTTAACGATATCAATTGATTTAGTTGCCACTTTATCTCCCTGAGCACAAAAATGTTTCAAAGATATAATGCCTACCCGAAACAGTTATGGATGGTAGTCGTAGATTAAAATCAAAACAAATTGATTCCTTAGCTTTATTAAAAATCCGATGCATTCTTTAACAACTTATATATTTACATGTCTAGAGGACATCTCTCCTTCAGAATCTATCATATTTGCTTCATTTGAGAAAATCTCAGATGCCATCAGGAGTCTCTAAACCATTAACAGTTCAATAAGCCTTCCTAGCCTTTGAGGTGGTTCTACAATTGCTGCTGTCATGCCGGTTATAATCTGAAAAGGGTACTAAAGAGAACACCTAGAGGGAAGGATGAGGAATGTCTCTGCAGAACTATTTAGAAGAAAGAAGAAATATCTATAGGGAACAGGTTTGAGGAACTTTAGTTGAGGCTAGCATAAATAAGGGCAGTCGCTGGTATTGGAAAATTCTGAACTTGTGTTTTTTTAAATAATTCTGCAGGCACCAACTTTAAAGTTTCAATTTCACCTAATGTATAGGCTAGGCATTTTTGTAATATATAAGGAAATGATGCTTGGTGTATTTTAGAAAATTATTCATCTTTTGAATTTTTAAGCAAATTGTTGGTTGTCAATCCATCAGTGTCTGCCCTTTCAGAGGTAAGGTTGACCAATGCAAACAGTCCTACATCTAAGTTCCCTGGACCGCATGGAGTCCCCTTAGACCTTTATGCGGAAAACCCCAATCTATGGACCTCTGTTATCACAGGGTACTAATGTTGACAGTGGCTCATTTATTTACAAGTTCTGTTCTCGCTCCATTATGATTCCTATTTTTAAAAAGGGCAATAGAGATGATCCAATATGTTTTTGCCCCATTTCTTTGATTGACTCAGATGCTGAGGTGGCTGGAAGGGTTTTAATGGAAGCGATTTTTGCATGTGGGAGAAAGATATTTTTTTCAGAATTTGAATATGATTTGAGGGTCTTGCTTGGTAAAATCAAACAATGCCTTACTGTCCATCTGCACATTGAGAAATATTTATTCCTTGACAAGGGTTCTATCCATTTAGCCTTTTTGGATTTAAACATGGCTTTCAACCAAGTGAATAGAGCTAAATTCAGGTCTTTATTTGCTGGCATGCCGTTAAATGCAGTCATCCTAAAATGTTTATGTTATTTACATCAAGATTTGTCTGCCAGAGTACGTTATGGTACCAAAGAAGAGATCACTAAATCATTTAAACTTTGTAGGGTGACAAAGGCAATGCAGGAGGCCTACATTACTGTCATGCCCAAACCAGGCAAGGATCCACAGCTATGGGTGTCATATAGGCCAATCTCTTTATTGAACGCTGATGCTAAACCATTTATGGTGATCTTGGCTAGCCGGCAACATATGCTGGGTTTAATTGTCCCATATGAAGCCTGGGTCACCCCTGGAACAAATTGACCCCACAACACAAGGCAAAATGCATCATATATAATGTGAAGAGAAAAAGTAAGACTGCTGTCTTGCTATCTGTCGTTGTTGAAAATGTGTTTGACAGGATCCATTGGCAATACCTTAGAGAAACCTAATGCTGGAAGAAATACTGCCCCAAACTGATGTTCTGGGTCTTTAGTAACTATAAGGGTCCTAAGGCTGGAATCAGAGTTAATGGCTAATCAATCACTAGTACTATTTGTCCTAGCCAAACTTGTGAGCTCTAACAAAAACATAAAGATTTGAAGATTAGCCAGACCAAACAGAAGATATGCATATACACAGATGACATCCTAATGACAATCTCCGACACAGAACATTCTATGCGAGCAACAGTAGAGACCCTTCACCGCTCTGCAAAATATATGTTTTCTATCCAGTGCACCAGAGATAACATAAATCACTTAGCGATGAAACTGATATCATTGCTGTCAAAGATGGCACAGGAGAACAAAGATTATCTAGTGAGATCTTTGCAATCAGACCCGTAGTCCTGGCACATGGGTAGACTATAGTGGTTGTGGTGATTGGCAGTGACAAAGATAACCACTCGCCTAGGTTCTTGCTTTTTACCCATTCCCTACTACTGCAACTCCCAAGAGGTACCTTTCATAAATTTCAGACGATGATTAACCAATTCATATGGGCGGGCTGGAGATTGAGATTGGTGGCAAAAACAATGTACCCTCTCTACAGAGGAAGGAGGTTTGGAATTGCCAAACATAACCAATCACTTGCGTGGCCCAAAATTGCTGCACAGTGGAGTGGCATTGAGCAGAAAGTGAAAGCATTGGTACTTTATTGACCAGACAATTGCTGGGGTGCATATATGGAAGGTCCCCTTACTGCCCAAGAAGTACAGAATGTGGGACCTCTACTCTCTTCCAGTAACAAGAGCCACATTGGCAGCACTAGACACTGTCGTGGTCAGGAGGAGGTTTACACCATCCCATTGCCCATTACATTTATTATCAGCAACCAGACTTTACTCCAGCAGTAAAGAGAATGGAGTTTGTAGCCTGGAATCAGGCAGGCTGTAACAGGATTGGCCATCTTTTCTATCATGAGAGTGTAAAGTCCTTCAAACAAGTCAAGGCCAACTAGACCGAGCTGGAGTGGGAGAGGCACTGATATTTTAAAATACAACATGTTGGAAATGGCCCTTTATACAAGGTTACCCAAAACTTTTTACCTTCTTCCTCCTCTTTTTCTGATCCTCTTTTTGTTGGCTTTAGAACTCTGAGCACTTACCACTGCTAATCAGTGTTACAGTGCATGTGCTTTCTTTTGTAAATGTGTGTAATTGGTATATACATGATTGGCATATGTATTATTCTGGTAAGTCTCTTGTAAAGTGTTATAATATATACCCAGGGCCTGTACTTCAAATGCTACTAGTGGGCCTGCAGCACTCATTGTGCCATCCACAGAAGAAGCCTTTCAAACCTGTCTTAGTCCTGCCATTGCAGGGCCTGTGTGTGCAGTTTACTGCCACTTCAACTTGCCATTTACAACTACTTGCCAAGCCTTAAACTCCCCTTTTATTACACATAGGTCACCCCTAAGGTAGGCCCTAAGTCGTCCTCTGGGCAGGGTGCAGTGTAAGTAAAAGGTAGGACATGACCCGGTAATGACCTACTCCTCTCTTAGGCTAGCATTTGGAACTCCCTTACATACTTTGTAGTGGTCATTTTTTAGCAGACAGCAGTAGCTTTGTCATGTTTGGTATGTTTAGAATGATAATGATAAATCCTCCTTAATGGTGAAGTGGGATTTCACATAATTATTTTAGAAATGCCACTTTTAGAAAGTGGGCTTTTCTCTGTGCTTAAGAATCTTTGTGCCTGCCAGCCTGTCTCCAATGCACGTCTGGGTGACAGCTACACTTGGTACATTCCCTCTAGACAGCCACAGTACAGGAAAGCTTGTGTATGACATAGGATTCATCTGCATACTGATAGCATTCCTGGGCAGGAAGAGGGAGAGGTGGCTCACACTTATATCTGAATAGGTTGTGTCCTGCCCTCACACAAAGCGCTAAATTACCCCCTACATCAAAGGCACTTCTGGGTATAGGTATTGGAGCCCTGAAAACCCCAATTCAGTTCACTTTTGGGTCCTGAGGAGACTCTGCCAAGAAAAGGAGCTGCGCTACCAGGACGTCCTGACATTTTGCTAACCTCTCTGCAGTGTGGGCCTACTAATTCCTGTGCTGCTGGAGGGACTGCCACTTTGCAACTTGCTCTAAAGTGCTGGTCTGCTGCTCTTGCTGTGAGAAGGACTGAACCTGCTCTACAACCTCAAAAACACTCTAAGTAACTCCAAGGGCTTGCTGGCTTGCCCTCTGTTTTGAAATCTCAGGGCTATTAAAGATTTTGCCTACACACCGCTGCCGTGAGGCTGTCTCTCGTGAGTCCAGCAGCGGTGTTCTGACTAAGAGCCGTGGTCAACCGATCCTTGCTTCGTATCTCGCAGAGATCAGTGTGTGTGGAACACTTCGTGTTTCACCTGTTGAGTGTGTGTGTGGAGCACTTCATGTTTCTCCCGATCAGTGCATGTTGAGCACATAGGGTGAGATTTAAAAGCCCCTTGCGCCACAGGTGCGTCACTTTTTGTGATGCACCGGCAGCGCATTTTAGTACCCCATACTTACAAGGACAGGAAAAGCCACCCTGCGTGACTTTTCCTGTTCTTGTAAATATGGCCTCTTTGCACACAGCAGTTTACGTGAAAGGGGTGTACCATGGGTGTTGCTGTGGGTGTTCCTACGCAACATCCATGGAATCAGACACATTTCCAGATTTACGAGAAATCGTAAATCTGGGAATACGTCTGAATGCTATGCCTTCGCAGGGGAGGCGTAGGGAGGCGCAACGAGGAGAAATGTATTCATTTCTCCTCGTTTTCTTCCTCTTTCTATGCGTGCTGCATTCTGCAGAACACATAGAAAGAGGAAATCACCTCTGGTGATTGTTTATGTACAGGAAGATGTCCCTTCCGGCACGTAAACAATCAGTAAAACAATGACGTTTTGCAAGTCCTATGTGTGCTAATGCAGCACACATAGAAGTTAAAAAACGCCATTTCTGATTATTTATGTGCAGGAAGGTAACCCTTCCTGCACATAAACAATCTCCCCACGACACAGGCATCCTTGCACCATGGTGCAAGGGTGCCTGTGCCAGCGCATGGCAGCAGTTTGTGAACCAGCGCAGGAAGAAACACAGAGATGCAAGATATTGTTGTAAATATGTCATATCGCTGTCCTTTGAAAGTGACTCAGTGTGGCGCAACCAAATGGCTTGCGTCATGCACTGAGTCACTTTCCTTGTAAATCTTCCCCTTCGTATTTCACAAAGAGAGGTGCGTGTCCCAGCGATTCATGCTTTCTCCAGAGTCACCTTGGGAAGCCCCTGCATCGTTAGTCCGGAGGGATGTGCAAGCAACATGGAAACCTTCGTCCAATGCACCACCCCCTTGTAGGTAGGGCCCAGCTACCAGAGGAAGCATCACCTTGCACTGAGTGCCAGATCACAGCAGACCGTCAAGAGTGTCCAGGCGGACCAAGGCACCTCAGCACGACCCATGAGATGCTGGCCAGATACTGTGACTTGGGGAATGGGACCGGTGAGGACCCACGCAGCAGCTCTCAGTTGTCTGTTACTCAGGGGCTCTAACTGAAGGTGCATCACTGTTGGATTGTACTGTTGATTGTCTATCTACCGTCCCGAGGGACCCATGGTTAGGTCCTGTTTGGGGAAGTCAGCACCTGCACAGTACATAGCTTGCCCCTGCAGGGATCCCCTGTGAATCACCTTGGTTGAGTCAGACTGCAACAAAGTCCATACCCATAAGTTCTTGTTCCAGCACTCCCTGTGTACATTACCGTAATCCCCCTAAAGAAAGCGAACACATTACTAGCACTGTGATTTTCTATGCTTATTATTAAAACTTTATAACATGAGTAATCTTGATTGGATTTTTATCGTTTTGGTCTTGTATTG
This sequence comes from Calotriton arnoldi, assembly GCA_963921515.1. Taxonomy (NCBI): domain Eukaryota; kingdom Metazoa; phylum Chordata; class Amphibia; order Caudata; family Salamandridae; genus Calotriton; species Calotriton arnoldi. The sequence continues at coordinate 52,980 of CAWUFW010022822.1, read as the reverse complement.
ATCAAATAAAGACAGTCTATTTGTATAAACCTGTGTGGACTCTTTTTGTGGTGTATTCATTGTGTTACTGTGTGTGTGTGTGTTGCACAAATACTTTACACATTGCTTCTGTTGATAAGCCTGTCTGCTCTGTGCCAAGCTACCAGAGGGTGAGCATAGGTTATCTTCGTTGTGTAACTAGCTTCCTCTGACTAGAGTGGTGGGTTTGCCTGGCTTGATGTATTTACCTTAGCCAACCAGAAACCCCATTTCTAACACAACGCAATTTGGCCAGCCGCAAGTCCGCCATTGTTACTGTTGAAAGACTGCTCATCACGAAATTAGTGGATAAGCAAACATTTGCTGGAATTTACAAATTCATAACCAAATCCAACCGCTGAGAAGTCCCCTTGACATAAGAGGTGGGAAGTGAAATTAGGGAGACTCTGACAACAATATGGGAAGTCTGTGAGATTTCACATGCAAATAAAAAAGGGATCAAGGCAATGGAGTACCGCACTTGCTAAAAGAGAGTATTGGGCATAATGAAATATATTACTAATGGTGCAATGAATCCGAAGTACAACCCCTCTATACTTCTAAAGGAAAACATTCCCAAGCAACATACATTATTGGTGGTTCAGCACTCAAAATTTGGTAATTGCATCTTATACGGCAGATTTGTATTTGGAAATGTATCCTTGTCCTTTCCACAACAAAAATACTCATAACAGAAAATCATGCAGATGACAAATATGTAGCAGAGAAGTTTCTTTTTAAAAACCACACCAACAGACAGTAGCCAACGCATTTCGTCCCACAAGGACTTCTTCAGGGCTTTTAATTGTATGTAATTAACATTGGACCTTCAAATTGCTAGCGATCATGATGAAGTTTAATATTCAGTACAATACGTGGATTCTCTTAAGTGTATATGACCAACATTCTTCAAAGTGCTATTGTGCGAAGGTGGACAAAGATTTCGACATCCCATAATGTATTAGGGTTGAAGTACAAAGGCTCCTCGATGAATAGTTCTGCGTGGCATCTGCTTCTGTAGATGATTGGGATGGAAAAGATCTTCATGTCTCTAGAGCATAAAGGACAAGAATTTGAATAACGTTAGGAGCTGTGCTTGCCACTAATGTCACTGGAATTTAAGGAGATCACCTGTCTTAAATTTTTCAGAGTACTGCGGTTGTCGATCCGGTCACCGCGGTATGATTAGACAACTAAGTGGGCAGGGAGGTGAGGCATAAAAATACCCCTGCACTGCAGGAACTCTGTTTCTACATGCTGAGACATAACAAACCGTGAGACATTCAACGTCAGTAGGCTGAGGGTAGTAAGGTGGAGGGAAAGGATAGGAGGGCATACAAGGGAATAATGTCCTCTGCCAGTTAGTAATGTAGGCAGAGGAATGGGTCTTTGAGTGACATGCAATAAAATGAGTGTTCCATAAACTACAGAGGTACGCCTTGCAGGGGTGGATCCTGGCACCAGTCTTTTTTTATTTTATTCATCAAATTGGATAGTGCACTGAGAGGAAAGAGCCAGGACATCCCCGAGTGGAGCTAGACCATACGTATGGCACATATGAACATGACAATAAACTTTAGGCTAAAAATACTTTTTACCTCATCAATGGCCCACAAAGAGAGTCAAAAGAATTGTTAAACCCTCTCTCAAATCCCATTTTATGTTTAAGACCTTAGTTAATATGGAACCTTATCCACCTTTGGTGGTATATGACTGGGGGCCCCTTTCACTGTCGTATTTTAGATTGGGCACACTCCTTTATCAACTGTCTTTTCCCAGAGATTTCATTTCCTTTTAGAAGATTAAAGTTTGTCCCTGTGATCAAACATCCTTTTTGAGAGATACTTCTAGCATCAGATGCCTTACCTTAAAATAGTCCCCAGGTGTCAGAATGGACCTGGAGTACCCCTACTGGCCGGTACGTGGCATCATTCAGCACCATGTCATTGGTATTGTCGGTGGTGGAAGTGATATGTGCTGTGACTATATAGGCTCCACCCCAGTGCACTGACGTCAGTTCTTTTCTTACAGCGCCAGTCAACGCAGATCCTGAGAGAGATACCCCCACTCATTATTTGACTGACTTTTTCCTCAACATTTTGTGAACTCTTCTTTAAGATTATTAATCTCCTGGTGTGCCAGGTATGTCCCCAAAAGAGTCAACAAACTTTGAACTGTGTGTTGACTATCACAGGCCGATGTCTGTGAGAGACCCCTATTTTTTTTACCTATGGTGCTTAGTACTGGAACATGACTCCAAGACCTGTGAGGTATGTCCCGCCATGAATCCGAAGGTGCTGAGAGAACAGTCCCTGAAGCCCCTCACTGCCTGATGTCGGAATACCCCAGGATGCTCTCGAGCCCGGTCACGCAGAAGGTCCCAGCATCACTCATAATGCCACTGCTGACAATCATCGTCACTTACAAAGTCCCACAGATAGAAGAAGTCTAAGAAGTTGAAGTCATCTTCGACTTTCCTACTCCAGTCCAAGTCATCAGACCTGGCGTGGGTGTATCTCCACTCACTCTAGGCTTCACTACACGGTGGAGCCTGCGCATCCCAGAGTTTCCCAAAGCCGGAAGGACCCCTGCCCAAATCAAAGATTATTCTGAGGTATTGCCCCTCATATTTGGGCAGGCTGAACCCTTTGGTACGCCTTAGTGCCCCACAGGTGGACCTTAATGGTTCTCTGCTGGCGGGTCCACCAGTAGTGCCCCAAGGATCTGGTGCTGGATCTGGAGCGGCGCTGTCCATAAAACCGTGACCTTCCTCAGTGCCTGCTTGAGTTCTGTTGCTCCCAGTGCCACCAACGGCCCACCTTGGCACAGGTCCCATCCTCATACCCGACTCCGACAGAAAGTCAGATGCGGTTTGTCTGAGGCCGACACTGGCGCCGACTGGTAATGCCTTCGTAGCTGAGGCCAGTGCCTTTTTACTTTGACAGACCTGGAGAGGGTGACGATTGTGAGGGGTCAGAAGACTCTTATGGTTAACACCATTTCCTTTATAACACAGAGGACAACTTATACGAGGAACTGGCAGTTGGCAGTGGTTTGGACACCTCACCAGACACTGACCTGGTGTCTCCACCTACCGTAGATACAGAGGAGGGTGCCTCAGTTGCAGTTGTGGTACGGAGGGCAGTTAAGGTCTTGGGCCTTCAGTTGCCCACAGTGGCTGTCAAGATGAACATCGTAAAAGAGGAGCTTCAGCCGGGAGTCACCCCTTCTGAACCTTTACTCCCAATCAATGAAGTACTTACAGATGTCCTCATTGGGGCCTGGTCCAAGCCCTGCACAGGGGCTCCTGTGCACAGAATGATTGCCCGCTGCCATCGCCCCACTCCTGGGGATCCCAGTTTCCTCACCCAGCACCCCACCCTGGGGAGCTTGGTGGTCAAAGCCTCCACTTTCAGGATCAGTCCCGTTGTGTTCACAACCACGTCACCAGATAAGGAATCCAACAGGCTGAATACCTTCCGTAAGAGGATTTTCTTTTTCACCAGCCTAGCACTGCAATCAGTAAACACTGCATGCTTTTTGGGTCAGTACCAACACACTGTGTGGGATTCAGTTGCGCAAGTGCTGCCAACGGTTTCGGAGGAGGCCCAAGCCATATTCTCCCAAGCTATTGCTGATGGGAGAGATGCAGCAAAGTTCACCATCAGATGTGGACTTGACATGACTGACTTGCTGGGCAGAGCGATTTTATTGTCAGTGGCACTGAGACAGCATGTCTGGCTGAGAACCACTGGCTTCTTAGGGGATGTCCAGGCTTCACTCATGGACATGCCTTTTGATGGCTCTCGCCTCTTTGGTGAGAAGGTGGACTCAGCACTGGAGTGCTTTAAGGATAGCATAGCTAAGGCCAGGTCCTTGGGCCTATCCTTGGCCCCATGCCAACCCAGTCTTTTTATGGAAAAAGCTCCCAGTCACACCCTTTTCCACCCAGCCACCAAGGCCAACAGGTTTCCCAGCATTTGTGTGGCTGTGGATGTGGTTACCACAGATCACTAAGGACCACCAGCCAGAGGTCATGTCAGTCGACCACCCCTCTCTTGCAGCTGCAGTCTGCAAAGCCCTTTAGTTTGCCCTTATACCAGCATGAGCACCAACTGGGGGGCAGGATTTGCCATCACCTGCCTTAGTGGAAGTCTATGACATCAGACAAATGGGTTTTGCAAATTGTCCAGAGGGGCTATTCAATTCCCTTTCTGGAAACTCCTCCACCCATGCCACCCATTTATGACTGGCTGATAGAGGACCATCTCTCCTTGATCCATCAGGAAGTGTTGACTCATTAGGCCAAGGGAGCCATTGAGATGGTGCCAGCATCAGAAGTAGGTTGTGGTTGTTATTCCCACTATTTTCTGGTGCCCGAAAATGACAGAGGCCTTTATCGTATCCTTTAGCCGTGACTTCTTAACTCCTTCCTGAAAAGTTCAAGATGCTCACCTTACCTCAGGTCTTCTCTGACCTGGACTCTGGAAACTGGATGGTAGCATTTGACTTGCAGGACGTATATTTCCACATCCCCTCATGCCTGCCCACAAGCACTATCTGTGGTTCATGGTGGGGCAAGAGCACTTTCAGTTTGCCATCCTCACCTTTCGCCTCACCATCACCCCTCGCGTGTTCAAGAAAGTGATGGCAGTGGTTGCAGGACACCTGCAGAAGTCAGGGATGCCAGTCTACCCCTACCTCGATGATGGGCTGGTGAAGGCAGGCTCGCCCCAGGCAGTGATCTCCTACCCACAGACTACAGCGAACCTCCTGCATTCTCTGGGGTTAACTATCAACATGCCAAGGTCACACCTGACTCCCTCTTAGATGCTCCCTTTCATCAGAGCTGTTCTGGACAAGTGCAGTTTCAGACCTAACCTCCCAAAAGACAAGTCCATGATATTCAGTCAATGATACTGATGTTTCAGCCTCTATCCTGGATTTTGGTGAGACTGACTCTGAGGCTGTTGGGCTTTTGCATATAAGTGCTTTGCAGTGGGAACTGAAGTTTCGGTGGGCACAGCAGCAGGGGAATCTCTCCGACCCAGTCCAGATATTGGATATTGGATGGAACTGCAAAAGACATGCAGTGGGGGCTGGGGAACTGCGATTAGGTAAGCGGGAGACCCCTCTCCCTTCCCTAATGGGAGCTGACTGTAGTGACAGATGCATCATTCCTGCGCAGGCGCAGCCATCAGGGAGAGAGAGAGATCAGAGCACTTTGCTCTCCGGCAGACTCCAGGCTTTACATCAATCTGCTGGAGCTCCAGGCATTCTGGTTGGCATTGACAGCCTTTCTTGCTTTGATCAAGGGAAAGCTAGTGGAGGTGTCAGAGACAGCACAGCACTACCGCTACGTGCTACCTGGCCATTTGCATAAAAGGGCTCTGCAGTGGGAACTGAAGTTTCAGTGGGCACAGCAGCAGGGGAATCCTTCTGACCCGGTCCAGATATTGGAGGGAACTGCAAAAGACCTGCAGTGGGAGCTGGCAAACCCCGATTAGGCCAGCGACAAACCCCTTGCCCTTCCCTAATCTGAGGTAACTGTAGTGACAGATATGTCACTCAAGGGCAGGGGCAGCCACCTGGGAGAGGTGGAGATCAGAGGACTTTGGTCTCTGGCAGACTCCGGGCTCCATATCAATCTGCTGGAGGTCCAGGCAATCTGGTTGGCATTAAAAGCCTTGCTTCCTTCGATCAAGGGAAGGCTAGTTGAGGTGCTTATGGACAACACTACTGCCATGTGCTACTGCAACAAATAGGGTGGGTGGGTGGGGTTGTGGAGCCTTTGTCAAGAATCCCTGAACCTCTGGACATGGCTGGAACATCAGGACATTTCCCTGGTGGTTCAACACCTGGCAGTATCTATGAATGCCAGGGCAGACAAACTCAGCCATCAATGCCTAGTAGATCATGGATGGCATCTCCACCCGGACATGGAGCAAGATATCTTTCAAGAGTGGGGAGAGCCTTAATTAGATCTGTTTGCAACTGCTGAGAAGTTTCCACGGAGGTTCTCGCTTTGAGCCACTTTTCATCTTGAGTGGAACTCTGGCCTCTGTACTCCTTTCTGCAAATTCTACTGCTGCTCAGAGTTCTCAAGGTTCTCAAGAAGATCAGGAATGACCGACCACATATCATTCTTGTGGCTCCAGATTGGTCATGGAGAGTCTGGTATCTCGAGCTCTTGAGCATGACCATCGGTCCTCCATTCAGGCTGCCCCTTCAGGACGCTCTAATGTTGAAGCAGCAGGGCAGAGTCCTACATGTGAACCTGCACACGCTCTGTCTTCATGCTTGGATGTTGAGCAGGAACAGTTGGCAGTTTTCAACCTTATCCCGCCATCAGTGATGTTATTATGGCAGCTAGGCGTCCCTCCACAAAGACGGAATACGCCTGCCACTGGGACAGCTTTGTAGAATGGTGTGCATACAAGGATATTGATCAACTTTCTGCACCGTTATTCCAAGTTTGATTCCTTTATTTCTTTCTCTGGACAAGCTAGGCTATGCTCTGGACACTGTGAAAGGTTACTTGTCCGCCATTTTGGCTTTCTTGCAGTTGCCGGACCAACCTTCTGTGCTCACATCAACTCTTGTGACAAGGTTCTGCAAAGATATTCAGCACATGCTTCCTCCCCGGCCATTCAATATTTCCCAATGGTATCTTACATAGTCTTGACTTTTCTTATGGGCGCGTCTTTCGAGCAGCTGCACAACTACCCACTTCACATGCTGACCATCAAGGCAGCTTTTCTAGAGGCCATAACATCGGCTATGAGGGTCAGCGAACTGCAGAAACTTTCTGTGCACCCTCTGTATGCCACCTTTTACCCAGTCAAGCTAGTTCTCAGGACCTGTGGTTCCTTTCTCCGGCAGCATATGATACGTTTTCATGTGGGTCAAAACATCACCTTGCCTACTTTCTTTGCTCCACCTCACCCTTCTAAAAAATAAGAGAGAATCTATCATCTGGACTCAAAAAGAACTTTGCTGTTTGACCTAGATTCTTTTTAGGGTATGTTGGGGCTAAGAAAGGGAAGGCTGTGTAGCAAAGGTCCATCTCATAATGGATAGTTCTCTGCATAAATATCTGCTGCACATTGGCCAAAAAGCATCCCCTTGCAAGCTCATTCTACCAGAGCCAAGGCTGAAATCACTGCAATAGCTCATGGAATCCCTGTCCTGGATATCTGTCAGGCAGCAATGAAGGCATCCTTGCACACGTTCACAAAACATTGCTGTCTGGATGGTCAGGTCCGTCGTGACAGGTACTTTGCCCATTTGGTCCTGCAGGACTTTTAGGACTAATCTGTATCACAGACTTATCTGGGGAGGTATTGCTTGGATATCTATTTAAAGGTAAGAAATCTGTAAGTAGAAGTCTCTCACATGATCCCCTTATCTGGTAGAGACTCTATCTAGTCGTAGATTCCTTACAGACCCTCCCCCTTACCTCCGGTCTGAGAACTGATTTCATAGGGTCACCCTTCTCAGGTGTCAGCATGCTTTGTGGCTCTGCGCTTCTGGTGAGGAAAGTCGCGAAAAAAACGGATGTCAGTGCTCTGGGGTGGCACCTATATAGGCACCAAGCACTTCACTTCCTGCGTGGATGCCAATGCGTAGCTGACCAACGCAACCTACTGGTGTGCAGGGGTACTGCTAGAAAATTTCCGGATCTAGTCTAATGCCTCAAGGATATCTAAGGTAAGGAATCTGCAGCTAGATGGAGGCACTACTGAAGGTAAGTAACTTGTTTTACAGACCTCCATGCACATTATGCTTTCTTGTAAGTATTAGAAAGCCCTTATGAGAAGATATTTGGCCCCTCTCTTTATTTGATTGAAATCAAATTAGTGTAGACCTGCTTTTCTTGCTTTGCAATTATCAAGTGGTTTGTTATCACAATTTTCATTGTGGAATTTCTTATGTGCTGCTGTGTGAGTACAACAAAAGATGCTGTTTCAATTAATTGTTTTATTTTTACTGTTGATGATGTTTTAATAGTATTGTATGAATTGTTGTTTCCAAGCTTTGTGTCTTTTATGGTCGATTTGTTTGAATGAATTAAGGATTATTTAATTGGATTGAATTTAACTAGAGGGAGTGGATGGGGAGACGAGCATATTGCTCTATTTGTAACTCTGCCTTTGATGAAGCACAATTTTCTATGCCAGATTTTCTATCTGGTGCAGTGACCAGTCAGATTGCGCTACTGGTAATATGAACCTTTAGATATCTGCTGGAAGTGTATTCTGGGGGCTAACATCAGTACAACAAGTCAAATGAGAATGAAACCCATTAGGTTCCACCAGAACGACAGAGAGGATGGTTTCCAAACCATGAACATTTATTTGCAGATTAATTGAAGTTACATGCTTTATTAATTTAGGAAATCATTTGTCACTTACTCATAAATTCCATAAAGTTAATCAATCTAATAGAATAAGATCAAGAATATGGCAACATAAATCATTTAAAGACTAGAAAATGAAAAGCTTAGAAAGTGTCTGTTACATAAAAGAGCTTCCCTAAACTAAATAAAGCATCTGAGGATGACAAGGGGAAATCCTAAGTACCAGTTGTCAGTCTGAAGTGAAGCTATTAAAGGTTCAGGGCAAAGGAGAGCACAAGCGTTCAAGCGTTTAACTCAACAACTAGGACTACAGAGTCAGCAAAGCCAGGACATGATCTCCTAACAACTATTTTAAAACACACAATTACATACATTGAATTCTCTCTCCAGGCCTTCGAACTGGGACCAATCGGGTTGCACTGTCTCCTTGGAACAGACGAACTACCCTTGTTCCCATCATCGAACAAAAGCGCGCGCAGCTGCGCGGCCTTGTATGTGTCATCGGTCCGGACTGCATGATACCAGAGGACCTTTCTCATCTCCAACCATGGTGTACATCACAACAAACTTCAAATTAATCCTATCTTCCTCAACATTTCTAAACACAAAATAATATTCTACTCTTCTAACTAACATAGGTATCGCTCCTGCAACAAGCAGGAACATGTGAAGTACATTTGGAAATCAATATTACGTTTAAGAGTGAAAGGTTTTTGAGCAGCTGAGGCCTCCTCGTAGTTAGGACAAGTGTGAGGCCTCCTCGTAGTTAGGACAAGTGTAAGAATGCACGTTTGCTTTCTGTGAATATAGTTAGTATAGGTTAAATGATTGGACTTCAATTACACAAAGTGTGGCTCTTACATGTATGTATGCGCACACTAACACACGGATTAACATATGATAAATAAAGATTATAAAGCATTACATTTTCGCTTCTCCACCTATATCAGTGCTCAGGTATGTTCTGTGTGCCTGTCTGCTCCAATTGCTCCCATTTTGAGCCCCTTTACTTACCCACTTACTTGTTCTACCCATTTCTTGTCACCCCTCCACGCTCAGCCTGTTTGCCTGCCTGCTTCCCTGCTTTGTTTCTCTCTCCATTGCTCCTCTGTTCAGTCCCATTTCCTGCCCACATCCCAGCTCAGTTCTTGTCCCAACACACACTGCATTGCCTAATGCGCCCCCCCACAAGCTCAGCAGTCAAATCTTTTGCCTGGCCAATGGTTAATACCATCACCCTAGAGTGCGCTGCTTACCACATGTTGTAAATACCTCATATTCTAGGTCTATCACAGGAAAATAAAGCATGACATGTAGAATTTGTTTTTAACACACCAAATTCTGCATGTTTCTTTTTTTCGCACTTTTTCCCCAAATAACCTGTCAGAATGTATCATGGGAACACAGCATGGGTGTTATAATTATCGCACAAATCATAATAATTCTGAACCCTATGCAAACACGTGCATACATAGGGATTGGAATTTCAGATTTATTTGAACTGAGTTATTTTGTCTCCTCCCCCCACACATTAGACATACATAAGACATCAGTCTTAGTCCTAATAAAATGTGTTTCTCTGCTAGCTCCCCTACTCAATGTTAGATCCTTCTCCCCATTTGGAACTCCGCTAGATTATTTCTTTGGTGGATTAAAACAGGCATCACCATTAAGACTTTACAATTCAAGGCCCTCATTATACCTTGGTCAGATTAGGGTGGGGGAATTTATCACGTGCAGAGAATACTATTGCCCGCAGGGAGAGGTGTTTATCATGTGTGGTAAATGCCTCCTGTTCCAAATTGTCAGCAAGACAATAATGCTTAGCATGCTCATACTCTTTTTAATACACCAAATTGTGCATGTCTACTTTATCTAAGGTCTCTTCCCCCAACAACTATTGGCAGAGTTGAACTGCTGGACTTTTTCAGGGGGAAACTGCAAGAATGAGATATGTATCATTGTTAGAAATAGGGTTTCTATTTAGCTGAGCTATACACCTTGTCCAAGTAGGGATCACCTCTCTAGTCAGAGTAAGCTAGATACACACTAAGAGATAACCTGTGCTCTCCCTATGGTAGCCTGGCACAGAGCAGTCAGACTTATCTAAAGAGGCAATGTGCAAAGTATTTGTGCGACACACACACAGTAACACAATAGAAATACTCCCCACAGGGTTAGAAATATAGATAACATTTTTATGAGTAAAACAAGACCAAAACGAGCCTCAAAATCCATCGTCGTCGAGCCGCAAAGTCCGTCGATGTCGTCCAGCGACAACAGCGTCGGTGTCATAGGAAATGCATCAATATTGATCGCAGCAAAGTCGTTGATGCGTGGATTCTGCTGGACCACCACAGAAAAGTCACTTCCAAGGGCCCAGGACTGGGTTGGCACCACTTGGCAAGGCAGGACTCACAGATGGCAGAACTCCTCTGTGGTGGTCCCCCTTCCACATGTCATCCAGCATGCTCTGGCCGGTCACCAAGGGGAGCAATGCCATCCTCAGGCAGCTCTGGGGTGGCCACTGCAAGTGCCCCATCCACCTCACTGGGAAGACACACAGGGGCTGGTTTCCCACGCCCTCTGCCGTTCCCCTTTGCAGCAGCTGGCAGGGCCATTTTCCAGACTCTAGCCCTTTTTGACTCCATCCTCTGCAGCAATGGACCCCATGATTGCACTTATCCAATCGGGTAACCGCAGTATCTCCACATGAGCTTTAGCTCCACTTCCTTCCAGATAGTATGCTTAAGGCAATTACCTAGCAAACAGTCTACATGAGTGGCAGGGCTCACTACAAATTTCAGAAGACCTGAAATGGAAGAAGGGCCACAGGATAGTGACCCTCTCTGTTGTTAGTCACTCAACCTTGTGGAATGCATGGGGAATTACCTGCTCTGGGGACACCAGCTGACTCCTTACCATAATCATGCTGGCACCTGTATCCCTCAGAGCCTCAATACCTTGCCCATTGATGTTGACCCATTGTTTATACTTTGTAGTATTAGAGGGCATGCAGATCTTAGGAACAACCTCACTGTCACCCAGAGACACTAGGGTAACCCCACTAAACTCCCTCTCATTAACTGGGACAAAGTCCTCCCCCAGCACATCACTCACCACCCTGTAGTGTAGCTCCTATTTCCCTAATAGGCTCTGCGCATTGGAATAATATATCCTATAGGTTTGACATAGGACTAAGGTCGGTATGTCCCTATCGAGTATATTAAACTTAATTACTTGTGCCAGCTAGCTCAGAGGCCACTAGAAACTTCTTGACAACAAGAAGGGAGTAGTTTCTGGCAGCCGCAAAACATGACCACTGTGTTTCCCTTACAGAATCAGGACGTGTCCCAGAGTCGTAGAAACAATAGATAACTATTTCACTCAGCTCAGTTGTGCAGGATTCAATTACTTCTCAAAGTTACACAGAAATAACAGACGGGCATTTCAATAAAAAGGTTTATTGAACAGTCTTGTTTCTGTTGTAAGTTAGATGTGCTGTTACGATCACAAGACAGTATGCGAGATAAATAATGTACAGAGTGAGCAGTAGAAATAAATAATACTGCGTTAGCATTATCTTTTCAGCATATATGCATTTACATAAATGACACAGCCTAAAAATGCGAGTACTCATACAATGCGTTTCTAGCCTAGTTCTACCCAGTGTGCCTAACCTTTCCTAGGTGTAGTGAGAAGTAGAAGTAGGTGCTGTATTCCTGACTAGAGTATACTAAGAGTAAGTTACGCCTAGTATGCCAAGAGTCTAGTATGCCAAGAGTCCCTCTAGGTTCTAGTCTGCTCCATACCTGAAGAATGAGAGAGGTAGGAATCTCTTTTCCGGACTTGAACTCCAACACCCCACAAGGGAAGTTAGATCACTGGAAGCTGGACTCTCTGCGAGCAGGAATGACAGCGTCTTCTCAGTGCGTCCGGCCGGGAATCGGGCTCCTCTGAAGTCGAGGTCTCCTCTGATTTACAGGGGTTTGGGAAGGTATATTTATACCTGAAAAATGTTAGCATTGACGTGAGTTGGGTAGCGAAAGACGTCATGAATGAACCTCTAGGGATTAACGGTTCATCCATAATGTATGAGTCCTTGAAGAAATCAATAGTCCTGGGCAAGGGAAACTCCCGCAGCCTGAGGGTCTGTTTTTTCATGGACTCGTTGAGACGTTAGGGTGGACGGATGTCGGAATCCATGCCTGTATTTGGCGTGCATGGTTTATGCCTAAATAAGGTCTGGGATTTTATGCCTATATAAGGGCAAGGCGAAGTGTGCCTATATAAGGACATGATTCTAGAAAGCCCGTTTATGGACACCCTATAAAGTACACAACAACCCCTGGAACCTTTTCTCCAGTGGGAGGTTCTGCTCTTTTTGGACACTCAGGATCCCCTTTGTTGTGTCCATACTCACAGCACTCATGGCACTTGGGAGCTTTGAGCTGGTGGTTTTTATCAGGGTAGTTTTTCTTCTGGTAGCCAGATGGGCTGAATGAGAACCAGACCTTTCCCCTGTGAGTTTTTCTGAGTGCCTGAAGTGAATTCCTTTTTTTTATCTCCCCCCCTCTTTCTTCTTTGGTAATCCTGGCCATCCTTCTGGGAGTCCCCCCAGATACCTTCTTGTACACTCTTGTTCTGACCCAGATGTCCACCTCCCCAGCAAGCTTCCTGGGGTCAGAAAGCCTAGTATCAACCAGGTATTGGTGCAGCTCTGGAAAACAAGCATCAAGCATGTGCTTATTTAAAAATAAGTTGTACATCCCCGACACATCAACCTTGCTGCCCCTCACCCTTCAGCATAATCCGAGAAATCCACCCAGGTCTGTGTGGAGTATTTGTGGCTCACCCTGAACCAATGCCTATACTTTTCAGGAGTCAACCCAAACTTGCTGACTAAGATGGTCTTCATAGCAGTGTAGTATGTCTGATCCCCCACCTCTAGTGGAAGGAGTGTGTCCCTCCCCACTGTGGGCATATGCTTCCATAAACTACCCCCTCAGAACTCCTCTGGGACCTTGTGCACTCACAGAACCACTTCAATGGATGCAAACCACATATCAGTGTCACCCCCCACTCTTTAACCGCACTAAATTCTTAAGTATTCTGACACTTCAATCACTATTGGACACTGCAAGCATGGTGCCACCATTGCTGCTGCTGGACCCCACTTGTAGGGCTCTTATGTGCAACACTCTGAGGCTCATGGGACAGCTTTCTCCCCTCCATGGCTAGTCTTCTCTCTTCTATAACCTGCTTTTTCTCAGCCAAAGGAAGTTTCTGTGCCTACTCCTTAGCAAGCTCCAACTTAATTTTTCACTCCTTCCTCCCATGCGCCAGCTTCTCTGGGGACAGGTTTCATGATGAGGTGCTGCTCTGGGAACCACTACTGCCTCCAGCAAGTTGTTGGTCCCCTCCACAGGCAGTCCCAAATCCACAACAGATCCCAAGGTCAGCTCCTCATCCGCCCCCTCAATTTCCTGCTCCTCCTCTTCTGGGACCTCAGTCCCTTAATTCTTGGCCTCTGTCCAGGCTCTCAATGCTTTCTGCAGCTCCACCTTCCGGGTGAAGCCTCTCACAGATACATAGAACCCCTTGCAAAAATCCTTAAGCTTGGCCACAGAATAGTGTTCTAACTTTGGCCACCTCAAAATCAATGACTTCAGATGCAGATGCAGGTACTGGTTCTCCAGAGAGAGACATGCTTTAGCAAAAAAAGAAAAAGAAAACAATTAGGGAGACTAAAAAAGGGTTGAATTGATCACTGAGTTACTGTATGGTATTATACAAACACGAGTCCAGTCCTCACTGTTGATAACCAATGTTTGAAATGGGGTCTCTAGTATGCAGAGGGATTCACCTTGTCTAACTAGGGACCACCACTCTAGTCAGGGTAAGTTACATACACACTAAGGGCCTAATTACAAGTCTGGTGATCCAAGAACCTCCAGACCCTTGGTGGTGCGGCAGTGGCGGTCCAACCATTGCTGAACCGGTGATCCGACCGCCCAATTACAGCTTGGGAGGTTGGACCGTAATTGTATCGCCGGCTCCGCCAGGGAAACGCCGTTCCCTGGTGGTGGCATGGTAGTCAGGGGCTATGTAATAAGCCAGTGGTGCCCCTGAGGCACTGCCATGCGAATTTCAAGTTTCAGGACCACTAGTGGATTCATTAAGTATTTTCTCCATGAAAAAGCTAGCAGTGCTGAAACAAAGTAGGCCCCCTATGCCCACTCAGCCTGGGGATGCATGCAGGGGGGGCACAACATGTGCCCCCCTGTGTGCATGTACCCAGGTTCCTGCATTGTATGGACTTCGAGCCCTTGCTGTGCAGGAACCCCGTGGGGTATTCCCATTGCAGTGCCTCTTTCAAAGGCCCCTAAGAGATAACCTGTGCTCACCTTCTGGTAGCTTGGCACTGAGCAGTCAGGCTTATCTAAAGAGGCAATGTGTAAAGTATTTGTGCAACACACACACAGTAACACAATGAAAAGTATTACAAAAAGACTCCACACAGAGTTAGAACAATAGATAATATTTTTATGAGTAAAACAAAACATTACCAAAACAACAAAAATGCAATAAGTAGAACCGGAGTCATGAATTTTTAAAGATTACATGAAAATATAGTGCTTAGAGTCATAAAGCGCCAACCAGGAACACCTGGTCGCGATGTACCGGTGTTAATCCAATTTTCAGGCCATTTGCACTGTAGCGCAGGCCGAATACAGGACTCAGACAGGTCTGGCTGAAAAAGTACCTGGGATGGAGGAAGCGTCGACGTCGAAGACCTGATACGAGGAGCAGAGGAGGCAATTTGTCTTCATCGATCCAGCGGATTGCGGTGATGCGTCGGTTCCGATCCGCGCAGTCAGTGAGACTACCTCGATGAACCCTTTGTGATGAAGGCAATGTGTTGTCGTCGAATGGTGCAGTCCTTTCATCAAAGCAATACAGTCGAGCAGCAACTGGATCAATGTCAAAGGAGATGCGTTGGTTCCAATTGGCGCAAACTCGTTGGTACATGGATTCTGCTGTCACTGCAAATAAAACTCACTTACAAGGGCCCAGGACTGGATTGGCACCCCTTGGCAAGGCAGGGCTCACTGATGGCAGATTCCAGTTGCTGTTGCAGAGTTGCAGTAAGTATTTGGTGCCCTGAGTCTTCAGAACAGGGGGCAGGTCAGCAAGCACTTGGAGCCATTCTGGGTTCAACTGAGATGGGTCCAGTCCTTTCCTCCAACGGAAAGAGGGCAGCAGGTAAAAGGCAACAGGCAGCACAGCAGAGCAGAAAAGCAGTTCCTCTAGAGCAGCAGTCCAGCAGAGTGGCAGGCCTTGTAGCATCACAGCAGTCCTTCTTCCTGGCAGAGTGCCTCACAGGTCCAGTAGTGTACTGTCTTGGTGGGATCAGAGACCCAGTACTTATACACAGTTGTGTCTTTGAAGTGGGGATGACTTCAAAGTAGGGTCTTTGAAGTGCACAGAGGTCCTTTCGATTCAGCCCTGGCTCCAGGCTATCAGTAGGGGGTAATCAGGCCTTTGTGTGGGGACAGGACACTACCTATTCAGTTGCAAGTGTCAGCTCCTCCCTCCCTACCTGCCCTGGAAAGGCCATCAGAATGCAGATGAGTGCTCATACACACCTAACATTCCTGTTTTTGTGGCTGTCTAGAAGGAATGCACAAAGTGAAGCTGTAACCCACTCCAGACATGTATTAGAGACAGGCAGCAGGCACATAGAGCAGGAAGACCAGAGAAATGCCCACTTTCTAAAAGTGGCACTTCTAAAATTGTAATATTTAATCCAACTTTACTAGTGAAGAGGATTTATCACTACCATTCAAATTATATAAAACATGACACAGGTACTCTTTTATAATCAGGAATTACAGCTTAAAAGAATATTAAGGAATTTCTGATGTTAACCTATGAGAGGAGTAGGCCTCACAGTAGTGAAAAAGAATTTGAGTGTTTGTCACTACCAGGACATGAAAAACGTAAAAGTACATGTCCTACCTTTTACTTACACTGAAGGAAGTGACCCAAGTCGGGTCACCCGGGTCACACAGGACCACCTCTCAGCCTTCCAAATGAAGAGTCGGTCAGACGATAAAGAATACAAACCAACATCTGTTTATTTCAGGTACACTCAGAGTGGAGCCCAGTCTGCCCAGTCGCTAGGAGTGCTGCAGAGGGACAGACATCGACAAGCATAAAGATACATTATGTACATTTCAAAACCAATTAATTTAATGCACGCCCACAATGGAATTTTCCAGACAGATGTAGCTGAACAAAGAAGTATAGAGGATAAGTTTTGATTCTAAGGCCGGGCACACACTATCTCCTGCTCAAGGTCGTTCTGCCCGTGCCTGCCACTAGACAAGTGGGAGAAGGCCTCTATCTAAAGGGAAAGGTATGCACTAATAAGAACAGTGTATTCATTAGTGAAGCAAAACCTAACCTTGGGAAACAGAACCTAACAGAGGCCTTCTCTCGGAAATGGCAGAGTATAAGTTTCAATTACAACACAAAATGGGGCCGACATAGAAAATGGCGCTGCGAATGCTAACATACATAGAACAATGCGCAAACATAAATTTTCTATTCTAACAATGCAGCACCCTGCTCTATGGGCTACCTAGGGCCTTAGCGATGGCTTAGGTGTAATAAAAGAGAAGCTTAAGGTTTGGTAAAGGGTTTTAAATGCTTGATTGAAGAGGCAGTAAACTGCACACAGGCCCTACAGTGGCAGGCCTGAGAAGGGTTTGAAAGGGTACTTATGTAGGTGGCACAATCGGTGCTTCAGGCCAACTAATAGAATTTATTTTACAGGCCCTGGGTATATGGTAGGCCACTTTACAAGGGACTTTCAAGTAAAATACATATGTAAATTGTGTATACACCAGTGTTACCATGGTCTGGTGAGAGGCACATGCACTTTAGCACTGGTCAGCAGTGGTAAAGTGCTTAGAATCCTATGGCCAACAAAAAGACACAGCATAAAGAGGAGGTAATTATACAAAAGGTTTGGGGGATGACCTGTCTAGAAATCACACAACTTGTATTTTTGTCCCTGTGCACAATCCTGTTTGCACAGTGTAAGAAATTGGGTTATTAGTTAAGGAGGTCAACTCCCCACCCTAATCATTAACCACAATGCCTTTCGAGTTAAACCACTAAAGTCTGGAAATAAACCTGAGCTCAACTCAAGGGTACCTATTGCACATAAGAGACAAGCTAAACATATAGAGACAATGTGTAAAGTATTATGCATTATCAAATAAGTAATATTCTACATGGATTTAAAAAAATAGAGCACAGTCTAATAAATAAAATGACACCTAACCAACAACACTCCAATAAGGGGAACCAGATATATACATTTTTTAATTGTAATTTGAGAACAAAACCAAAAAGCATTAAGCACCAACCATGGTCAACTGGTCACAGTAGACTGGGACCTAGAGAAGATTTGAGGCAGATGGCAATGGAGCATGCGTCAGATACAGACACCAAGTTTGACCCAAATGGAGGTTTCAAATTTGGACTTAGTCAAAAATGGTATTCTAAAACCTTCTGCAATGCAAGGCAGCAGGCTGTAGGAAAAGGGCTCTCTATGATGGCACTTAGTCGTTGGACAAGGTCTCAGTGAGGCCATTGCCTTTTAACAGGAAAGCTCAGATTGGGAAACAATTTAATTTCGCGCTGTCAGGACTGTTCCCAAGACACTATTTAATGTGGAGTAAATTCCATTTTGGAGGCTGAAGTATTTCCTCCAGAATCAGTATTTGCATGCTATTTTGTTCCTTAGAAAAGGGTCTTTAACCTGCCCATTACTCCAGAAATATTGGAGGTAATTACATTTCCTCCACCGACAGTTTACCTCCAAATATGTGGAGATCCTTCCATGGTTACCACTGCTGTTTGATTTTACCCCAAATGAGTTGTTATGCAGCTAATTTTGATCCCATTTGCCTACAGTTTTCTAGTGTTATTTTTGGAGGTATTTTCCTCCAGGGTGAAGCTGGAGTTAGCAACTTCATTTTACTTCACTGACAAGGATAGTAATCATTTCACCTTAGGAAAGTAGTTATATCTTTGTCATTTGTGTATTTTATCATAGAATACACGTTTTTCAACATGGCAGCAATAAGAGCAGCTTTGTGGAACAACGTTTTTCATCTTGTGCAGAGACAAGTTCCTGTTTAGTCTGCTGACGTTTGGCGCTTTATTATAGCCAGAGGCACTGGAATTAGGCTGCCAAATTATGCGGCATGGTTGAGTAAATTATGCAGCCAGAATATGCCAATTATGCACAAATAATGCAGGACATTTTTTACTAGTATTGCTTCAATATTTGGTCATTTTTAGGTAGAGCCTTGACAGCGCTTGCGCTGTCTGCAAGACCTGTTGTATCTCGACTGTGGGCTTTTGGCAAACCCAATGATTGCCATTGGTTCTTTCTTGAGACATTCAGAAATGCTGGCTTTCTATTGGCCCATTGCTCTCAATTGTCCCTCCTTTGGGTGCTTGGATCAGCCCAGGCGATTTCAATAAGTGATGGTTTTGGTTGTCCATCCCATGCTTCCACCTGCAGAGCATGCAATGGCTCCTTCTCCCTCTAGGCATCACAGCCTAGGTTATAATTTACTTCCTTCCACGTCCTGCCCCTCGCTGCTTCTAAGAGCTGCATATTCATGGAGCCACTGGCACTACAACACGGTTAGTCGCAGCTTTCGCTTCAGAAGCAGTTAAGGCGGAAGTTATTTATTTTCCAACCTTCCATTACCTAAGCATCTACGGTCAAATGCCACATGGTGCTCGCTTGTTTACTCACGTTATTTTTTTCCTGACAGCTGTTCGGGGAGCGGACTTAGGGGCCGATTCTGATGCGGGTTGGAAAAGCTTCCCGACCGAATCGGTTGGGAAATGGTGTCCGACCCACTCGGATGGGGAAAGTCCGACCGGCGGAGTAGGATGCATCCGGATGCTTCCAGATACGATTTGGTTGAACTCCCATTGACTTCAATGGGAACATTTGTTACTAACCGCATCAGAATTGGGCCCTCGGTCGGGAAGACACGTTCCCGATCCGATTTGGAAGGAGCAAATGCCGTTAGGAGGCCTTCCTAACCGCATCAGAATCAGGCCCTCGGTCGGGAAGCTTTTCCAACCCGCATCAGAATCGGGCCCATAGTGTACTTTGAAACTCCGCCCATAGTCGATATCAGAGATGCACCCCCAAACAAGCATGCAGACAAATAGAGAGCACCCTTGACGTTTGAGAGCAGCCATGTTAAGATCAGGCTCCAATCTCTTCATTATGAGACCTGAGAAACTCTGACGTTTACTATTAGAAGTATTGACTGGCCTTAAAGTGGTTGCCTCTGATACGGCGGGCCGTGGTCGGTGCACCCTCCTTATTACCCGCTTCCGTGTGCATAGTGTTTCTTTTATAGCGTATACCTTAATACATTCATATTAACTTTACTTTGGTTCGTGCTCATCCAAAGAGATGAGCGTCGTTTGAACGCAAGTGACAAGTGGAATTTTGTTCAACCCTGTTGGACATAACATGTTCAGGCTGCACTCCCGCTGGGTCTCTTGTGCTTGTCTTGTTCGCAGTGTCAATAAACTACTGTAAAGAACTAGAGCGCTGTTGGAACCGGACACTGTGATGAAACATACCTTTGCTGCTTGTAGAACTATAGGACAAGTTGAGTTGGAAATTGGGAGCTCTCAGCTGCCCCTCCCAGCCAATAGGAAGACACAGAGGAAACTCACTCTGAAGTTGGTCATTATAGCTTAGGGTGTCTGTTAAAGTTGTGC
Source organism: Calotriton arnoldi (assembly GCA_963921515.1). Taxonomy (NCBI): domain Eukaryota; kingdom Metazoa; phylum Chordata; class Amphibia; order Caudata; family Salamandridae; genus Calotriton; species Calotriton arnoldi. The sequence continues at coordinate 32,765 of CAWUFW010022822.1, read as the reverse complement.
ATTTGAAGACTAAATAAGAACAACCTGTCTTTTAAGTCTAGTCTGAAAACTGATAAATAACACTGACACAGTCAATCGATCTCACCTTTAATATGTGGCTGCTGAACTGTTGGACATTCCAGGGTTTGTTTTCAGCGGGGGGTCTGGCATTGGAGAAAGGAGTTACTTGTGAAATAAGAGTTGGGAGAAAGTAATTATCTGTAAATATACCTCACCTCACAGGTCAGTGTCTCTGATAGGCTAGTAGTGTTGGTGAAGTCCCTATGTGAGCCGTGTCTGTCTGAAATGTGACTGACCCTAACCTGGCCCCACTGGCCTCTGTGAGACCCTTCCTGTCCAGAATTCTCCTAACATCACCATGACCCATTCCACCTTTGATATACAGGAGTAACTTTAAGAAGTTGTGCTACACTAAAATATTGGTTAATAAATGGACCTGCCTTCCAACAGAAACTATAATGGAATTTCATAGGTTGCGGGAGAAATATAGGAACCAGTCATAGCTTCAGAGCAAAGTCAGAGGTGGAGGTTTACTAACTAAAGTGGAGAGGAGTTGCCCTAACGACCAGCGTTACCGACTTTGCATTTGGAAAATTGGGTTTGAGTCTCGGCCTCAATTCAATATCCTGTGATTCTGGGCAAATCACTTGATCCCCTGTACCTACAATAAATGGTGTAATGTAACTGGTACTCACATAAAGCGCTCTAATACCTTCGGGTCGAGTTTGTGATATATATATATATATAATATATATATATATATATATATATATATATATATTATATTCGCTGAAAAAACCATAGGTTTCAGATATGTTATAGTTAGAAATTAGCATTTAAAAACCTTTGAAATTCACTGAAAAAACCATAGGTTTTAGGGACAGTTATAGTTAGTTGGACATTTTACTCGTACAAAACCCGTGAAATTCCCCCGTTATAGTTAGTTCAGCTAACTATAACTCGCGCCCCGCAATGCACTGCTGATGACGTCACATATTACATCACTCATGACATGGTCAGTGACATCACTGATGACATCACTGATGACATCTCAAATGACATCACTGATGACATCATCCAGTGACTGTGTGTTTCTGTAAAGTTTAAATATTTTTAATATATATAGGAAAAGACGTATTGAAGAATGAGTGGGTGTGTAAGTGTCTGTATGGATGATTTAGTAGGTGCGTGACTGACTCTATAAGTGAGTGATTTAACGTATCTTACTGAATGCATGGGTTAGTGACTAAACTGGGTGAATGTCTGTATCCGTCTGTCTGTTGCTGTGTAAGTGGCTGCATGGGTTTGTGAATAGCTACATGAGTGTCTATAAGAGTTATTGATTTGTTGTCTGAGTATCTGTATGGGTGCCTGAGTGTTTGTGTGGATGGGGTGTGTGCGACTGTGCATAGATGTGTGAGTGGGTGATTCACTGGGTGGATGGTTTCAAGAGTGCATCTGTGATAGACTGTATGGGTGGGTAAGTGTGTGTAAGAGTGTGTTAGTGAGTGAATGTATGTCCCAGTGGTACATGTGTGAGTAACTACATATGTGAAAGGCAGTATATATGTGTGTTGGAGTATATAAATAGCTATAAGCGAGAGTGAGTGATTGTGATAGTGGCTGTATGGATGAGTGTGTGCTTGTATCAGTGATTATATAAGAGCGTAACAATGTGCTAGTATTTGTATGATTAAGTGAGCTGGTGTGTGTATAACTGTATAGGTGAGTAAATGGCAGTGTGTTTAATTATTTGCATGACTGACTAGGTGTGTGAGTACCTCTATGGATGAGTGGCGGTGTTTGAGTGTCTATATAGGAGTAAGAGTGCATATGATAGTCCTGTACTGGGTGACCATAAGTATGAGTGACTGTACGGGTGAGTGAGTGGATGTGTGTGTGTAGACCTAAGAATCAGTGAGTGGGTATGTAGTTATTGGTGTTGGAGTGTCTATGGTTTTGCGAATGGCAGTCTGTAATTTAGATTGGGTGTATCAAAGGTTATATTAGGGTGTGAAGAGCTGCATCAGATTATCACGTGGATGATGTCATCAGTGATGTCATTTGAGATGTCATCAGTGATGTCATCAGTGATGTCACTGACCATGTCATGAGTGATGTAATATGTGACGTCATCAGCAGTGCATTGCGGGGCGCGAGTTATAGTTAGCTGAACTAACTATAACGGGGAATTTCACGGGTTTTGTACGAGTAAAATGTCCAACTAACTATAACTGTCCCTAAAACCTATGGTTTTTTCAGTGAATTTCAAAGGTTTTTTAAATGCTAATTTCTAACTATAACATATCTGAAACCTATGGTTTTTTCAGTGAATTTCAAAGGTTTTTTAAATGCTAATTCCTAACTATAACATGTCTGAAACCTACGGTTTTTTCAGTGAATTTCAAAGGTTTTTTAAATGCTAGTTTCTAACTATGCCTAATCACCAATGTTATCCTATGGAAGGAAATTCACTTAGCAGGTAAAAACTGTTATCGTTACTTTTTCTTACTCAGTGTTGGATCCTGGATCCAGCACTGGTGCATCTCCTGTAAACAGTTGAAAGAATGCGTTTAAGTCATACAGGCGATTTTTAAGGAATATTTGTAGTTTGCGAAAATCGACACTTTGAAACTTTTCTGCTGAAAACCAGACAATGGATTCCTATGGAAGAAAATATAAGTTACTGGTAAGTACGGTTAAAATTACTTTTCAGGGTCAGTGCTGGGCTAAAAGATGCAGCACTGGGTTCTCTCCTGATAACAGGTGAGTAAATTGGAATTCGTACTTTGGTTGATTTTAGAGGAATATTATAAAGTTCCAAAACTCCACACTTAGAAGAATTTCCAAGTGAAACCAGTCAATGTTAGCCTATGAAGGAAATTCAAGTTACCGGTAAGTATGGTTAAAATTACTTTTCAGGACCAGTACTGGGCTGAAAGATGCAGCACTGAGGTCTCTCCTGATAACAGGTGAGTAAATCAGAATTCGGATTTCGGCTGATTTTAGAGGAATATTTGTATGTTTCAAAAATCAACACTTAGAAACTTTTTCAGCAAAAAGCAGGCAATGATATCCTATGGAAGGAAATTCAAGTTACTGGTAAGTACGGTTAAAATTACTTTTGAGGATCAGTACTGGGCTGAAAGATGCAGCACTGAGGTCTCTCCTGATAACAGGTGAGTAAATCGGAATTCGTATTTCGGCTGATTTTAGAGGAATATTTTAAAGTTCCAAAACTCCACACTTAGAAGAATTTCCAAGTGAAACCAGTCAATGTTAGCCTATGGAAGGAAATTCAAGTTACTGGTAAGTACGGTTAAAATTACTTTTCAGGACCAGTACTGGGCTGAAAGATACAGCACTGAGGTCTCTCCTTATAACAGGTGAGTAAATCGGAATTCGTATTTCGGCTGATTTTAGAGGAATATTTGTATGTTTCAAAAATCAACACTTAGAAACTTTTTCAGCAAAAAGCAGGCAATGATATCCTATGGAAGGAAATTCAAGTTACTGGTAAGTACGGTTAAAATTACTTTTGAGGATCAGTACTGGGCTGAAAGATACAGCACTGAGGTCTCTCCTGATAACAGGTGAGTAAATCGGAATTCGTATTTCGGCTGATTTTAGAGGAATATTTTAAAGTTCCAAAACTCCACACTTAGAAGAATTTCCAAGTGAAACCAGTCAATGTTAGCCTATGAAGGAAATTCAAGTTACCGGTAAGTACGGTTAAAATTACTTTTCAGGACCAGTACTGGGCTGAAAGATGCAGCACTGAGGTCTCTCCTGATAACAGGTGAGTAAATCGGAATTCGTAGTAAGGCAGATTTTAGAGGAATATTTGCACAATGGTGAAGGGAGGGGGCGGGGCCTGAGGTGACATCTGTGCAAACACGCCCCGTGGCGCGTTTTAAGTTGGGGGATTAAGTCCCCTTGAATCATGAGGTTCCCTAGGGGCCAACTAGCCCACCATGAACCTCCAGTATGTGCCAGGGGGCTGTGTTGCAGAGACGTGTAGAGAGGCCACACCCCTTTTTACACCTCTCTGCAACGCAGCTCTGTGGCGCTTTCTGGATGTACCTGTTGGGCTAGTTGGCCCCCAGGGACCCTCAGGATTGAAGGGGATTTAATCCCCCATCTTAAAACGCGCCACGGGGCCTGTTTGCACACATGTCACATGAAGCCCCGCCCCCTCCCTTCACCACTGTGCAAACGTGCCCTGTGGCGCGTTTTAAGTTGGGGGATTAAGTCCCCTTGAATCCTGAGGGTCCCTGGAGTCCAACTAGCCCACCATATACCTCCAAAAAGCGCCACAGAGCTGCGTTGCAGAGAGGTGTAAAAGGGGCGTGGCCTATGTACACGTCTCTGCAAGGCAGCCCCTGGCGCATACTGGAGGTTCCTGGTGGGCTAGTTGGCCCCCAGGGACCCCCAGTATTCAAGGGGAATTCGTTCCCTCTCTGCAAACGCGCCAGGGGGCGCGTTTGCAGAGTACTGCAGGGAGGGGGCGGGCCTCCGGCACGATGCCGGTCGTTTTTTTTTTTTTTTAATGGGAGGGGGCTGCGTGGCCCCCTTCCCTTGCCCACTTTTGGCCCCGGGGACCCCATCCCCCGGGGCCTGAGCATTTTTTTTTTTTTAAATTTAAAAAAAAACGGGAAGGGGGCCGCGTGGCCCCCCTTCCCTGGGCCTGTATTGGCCCCGGGGACCCCATCCCCGGGGCATGGCCTCGATTTTTTATTTTTTTCTTTGGAGGGGGGCTGCGTGGCCCTCCTCCTCAGGCCATTTAAGGCCCCGGGGACCCCATCCCCGGGGCCGGCCTTTCCCTTATTTAAAAAATAAATAAATAATTGAACTTTGGGGAGGGGGGCTGCGTGGCCCCCCTCCCGGGCCACTTATGGCCCCAGGGACCCCATCCCCCGGGGCCTGGCCTCACGTTGGAGACTGTGGGGGGGTCCCCAATCCCCCCACAGTCCCAGCCGGCTCCCCGCCTCCTGCGGAAGCCGGCATTGCTTTTCCACATGGGGAGCAGCTAACATGCTGCTCCCCATGTGGAAAAGCAATTGGTTTGCATTTTGAAAGAGAGAGCAGGTTTCCTGCTCTCTCTTTCAAAATGCAAACCAAGAATGCTATGACAGGACGGGAGCCGCGAGGCTCCCGTCCTGTCATAGCAAACAGCAGTGTCCCGGGGGTAGGCACCCCGGGACACTGCAGGAGCTGGCCCTGGGGGTGGTGGTCCCCAGGGCCATCAAGGGCTCCAGGAGGGGGTCGCGCGGCCCCCTCCCATTCAGTGCACAGCCCCGGGGAGGTGGTGGTCCTCGGGGCTTGGGGTCCGTAACGGACCCCCATATTTAAATGCTTAGTGCCCCGGGGAGGTGGCGGTCCCCGGGGCATGTGGGGGCTGGAGCCCCCACACAGGTTTAAAAAAAAAAAAAAGAAGCCCCGGGGAGGTGGCGGTCCTCGGGGCTGCGGGAGGGCTCAGAGCCCTCCCGCCATCATTTTTAAATAAAGCCCCGGGGGTGGCGGTCCCCGGGGCTTGGGGGGCCTTAGAGGCCCCCCTACATAAATTAAAACCCCCCCACCATGCCCCCGGGACTTGGGCCACCCGGGGGCCAATTAACATCGAAGCGCGGGAGACCGCGCTTCGATTTTTTTTTTTTTCGGCAGGATCCGCGCTCCCTGAGCGCATCCTGCCGATTTAAAAAAAAAAAAAAATTTTTTTTGCCCAGGGGGTCCTTGTGGGACCCCCTGAGCAGACCTAGGGGGTCAGGGTGTTTCTACCCTGCCCCCTTTGTGCGTTTTGCGCACTTGTTTCTGTCCCTCGGTTCTACCGAGGGACAAAATGGCTGCCAACACTTCCTGATTTGGAGTGTTGACAGCCAATTAGCATGCAGCTCGTGATCGGGAGGGTGCGCGAATCCGACGCGGCCATAGATATATATGTACTTTTACTTTTGATTTTCTCAGCAACTACTGAACGGATTTACACCATTTAACAAAAAGGGTTCTTTCTGAACCAAGAACTACCTCTTTGCCAAATTTGGTGTAATTCCGTTCAGCAGTTCGGGCTGTAGCCGTGTCTAAAGTTTCCTATGGAAAAATGAATGGGGAAAACGCGTTTTGGGACCCCCTTTTTCTCGGCCCCCGCTTGACGAATCACCCCGAGACTTTCAGGGTAGGAGCGGACCGGAGCGCCCCACAAAGTTTGAAAATTTTGCGAAGATACGTCAACCGGCAAGAGAGTTATTTCAAATAGAATGTCGCGGATTTCCTATGGAAAATAGGTTCTAACTATAACTATCTACTGGCGACCGCCAGTAGATAATATATATATATATATATATATATATATATATATATATATATATATATATATATATTGGTAATGTACGTCATGCATACATTTTATTTAATACATGAAAGACTGTCACACAAACCCCGAATATTGGGCTATGGGAGTCACACGTAATTTTCATTTCTTTAACACTGACACCGCTTGCGTCATTTTCTGTGTGGAAGACTCGATTTGAGCAGAAGATAGGTTGTAGGAACTGTGAAACGAATGTGTGCCATGGCCGCATGCACTGCACTGGCAACATTCAAGGCATGACTTTTGAAAGTGGGAGACAGGACAGTGGAGCCCTGTTTGAAGTTGTTTAGGTCGAGCTAGCTATTTCTGTGGAACCATAGCACTTTATGTCGTGGTTTGACATTTGTGTAGCACTTTTAACTATCAGTATTACAACTCACCACTTTATGAGGTGTTTCTTGTCTTCTTGCACACAAATCCAATTATCGACACATGGTTTTTGTTTTTCGGAAGCATGGCTGTCTTTGCATGCTAAGTTGTCTGTCTTAAATTATGTAAAATATGCCTTCATGTGCAAGGGAAACAGCTGGACGGTTTGAATTAGATGGTCAACCCAGAGAGCAGCCCAATACACGAAAGGTGACCAGTCCACCTTTGCAAAGGACCTTCAATTGCGCGGCAACATGTGTTGTTGCATTTTTTGTAACTTTTCTACTGTTTGAGCTAGAAACAATTTTGTTTGTTCAAATCTGCAGATTATGAGGCAGATGAATGATTATGTGTCAAATACGGCAAATCTACAATTATGTAAAAATCTACGCAGCTGCACAATTGCATAATTCTAGGGGCTCTGATTATAACACAAATTGTGTGTTTTTATCCAATTTTGATGAGAGGTCGCATTGCTCGCTAAATACATTTTGCAAAAAACATAAGGACTGCAAATAGAAGCCACTAGAGTTCTGGTCATTGGCATTGTTCTCTGCTACATATTTGCTGCGTATGATGCTTAATTATGCGACATGGGATAATACATCCATTTAAAAAATGTTGCTTAACAAGCGTAATGTAAAAATTACCGAAATTGTGCGAGGTTACGCTCACGTAATGGACATTTCATTAGGGCCTAAAGTTATTTTAACAAAAGGAGAGGGGAAAAGCTTGCCTGGCAATTAATTTTCTGTACATTCCAGGGTGGTATCAATCAATCAGGGGTTTGTTAAGCGTAACTACTCACCCGGAAGGGTATCAATTCCATCTAGCAGGATCCATAATCTCCAACACTTTTAATTTAACATTACTAAGGTTAAGCTCTGAGGGACACCTGGCACCTGTCCCTTTAGCATGCTGCTTTGCCTTTCTATCATTTTCATGCACTTTCTTGCACATGTCATATTACCTCTTTTTAATATTAGATACAAGGAGTTTGGTAGTGGAGATGGCATTTATCTTTTGCAGAATACTGTCCCAGATACCAGTTTTAATGTGCAGAGAGGTACATGGGACTGTGCACCAAATAAAACATCCTAGTTTTCCAAGACAGAGTCAACAAACAGTTCCAAATATTGTTCGGAAGATGTAGTCTTTTTTTCTAGAGATTTGCTTTGGCCGTGTTTGCACCTAGATTAACTTCAACATAATTGATCTTTCAAACAATTCTCTGAACAGAAACTGTTTCTGTTTTTTTCCTGAACCGGGCTTTTCCAGCAGCAGCTTTAAGAATGATTTATTGCCAGCAAAGTTCACAGGCCAGATTATCTGTTAGCATACACACCCCTGACATGCTTAGCTTTGGCTTTTTACTCCACAAATCCGACTCCTACACATTTCCGACAATTTGAAATGGTTGCTAGGCAAGCCCTTCTAAAATATTGACGGAACACCACTCCCTACCGAGGACTTAATTGGAACCTTTAAAATCGGTTCATAAATAACATTACACTTCATATGTTAAACTGTCGAAAGAGAAATGGAGATAATTATTTGAACTTCTCTTTGAACAAAATCGGCACCTAAGACTCGGGGCTAAAATAGTTAATGCAACCCCTTTTCAAAGAACTCCTTACATTACAAAAGGGGTTAAATCAAATAACTGGAGACTAAAGTGGAGTAAGAAGAACTCCAACATGGCTGCCAAAATGCATATTGAAGAACCCCGGTCTAGTGTTCCTAGGGTTTCCCTCTGAAGCTCAGAGTGGAATGTTCCTGATGCTAGAATTCCACTCTGTGCACTTCACTGAGGCAATTTACCTGGTAAGAAGTATTCTTTTAAGCTCTGTCGTCATGTTAGTTAGTTTAGTGAGGGTAGAAACATCGTGTATGGGCGTTGTTTAGTTTCCTTTGTGTCCTGAGATTATTTATGTTGTGCTGCAGGAGACTAGTGTGCTTTTAGGAAGTCTCCTTGTTTGGTTTGTGGGCGGTTCCTAGTTTCCCATCTATTCTCTGTAGTGTTCCTTGAAGTCACTGGGCAGTGTCTGAGTTGAGATTGTCTCAACCCAGCAGCTGCCAAGCTCTAATAGCTCTCCCTCATCAGAGATATGTCGAGTTAAAAAGTAAATGAAACTGGTTGGTAATCTTGAGTTACGTTTTTGTTTCTAAAAGGCTCCTGACTATGTTTAAAAATTATTTTTACAGTGGTTTAGTTGCCAGTTCACTATAGTGTTTAGTTTAATAAATTCCCGAAGTATCTTGAACAGAGATTAGTATCTCCGCTTCACAGCTGTCAAAAAAGAAGAGAGCAGGTATTCCTGAACAGAGATTAGTGTCTCTGCTTTGCAGCTGTCAATAAGAGAAGGTGTTCCATTACACCCTAAGCTCTTTATGAAACCAAAATGAGCAGAGTTTCCAGTCGTCTTCAAACCTCCTTACGGCTGCATCGTTTCTACAGCTGCTTACTACAAGCTAAGTGTATCTTTACCATTTTAAGTAGAAAAATACAGTACAAATTGTTTGAGTAATTTTAAAGAACAAAATAGCAATAGGAATTGACTTACCTTGCTGTAGATAGAAATCTCTCCTTGAGTTTGTTCTTTTCCTTAATCCCTGAAATTAAAGAGAAAAAGAAGATTTATCTACTAAGCTTACACAGATTTAAGAAATACATATACTATCACAGAAGATGGGCACTTTCCTGATCCACTCTAGGTATGTAACCATACACATCAACTAATGCTAGAGTTAAGTTATTAATAGCCAGAAGAAAAAGCCAACTATATATATATATATATATATATATTCACTTAAAAAACCATAGGTTTTAGGGACAGTTATAGTTAGTTGGACATTTCACTCGTACAAAACCATAGAAATTCCCCCGTTATAGTTAGTTCAGCTAACTATAACTCGCGCCCCCGCAATGCACTGCTGATGACATCACATATTACATCACTCATGACATGGTCAGTGACATCACTGATGACATCACTGATGACATCTCAAATGACACCACTGATGACATCACTGATGACATCATCCACGTGATAATCTGATGCACCTCCTCACACCCTGATATAACCTTTGATACACCCACTCTAAATTACAGACTGCCATTCGCAAAACCATAGACACTCCAACACCAATAACTACATACCCACTCACTGATTCTTAGGTCTACACACACATCCACTCACTCACCCGTACAGTCACTCATACTTACGGTCACTCAGTACAGGACTATCATATGCACTCATACTCCTATATAGACACTCAAACACCGCCACTCATCCATAGAGGTACTCACACACCTAGTCAGTCATGCAAATAATTAAACACACTGCCATTTACTCACCTATACAGTTATACACACACCAGCTCACTTACTCATACAAATACTAGCACATTCTTACGCTCTTATACAATCACTGATACAAGCACACACTCATCCATACAGTCACTCTCACAATCACACACTCTTGCTTATAGCTATTTATATACTCCAACACACATATATACTGCCTTTCACATATGTAGTTACTCACACATGTACCACTGGGACATACATTCACTCACAAACACACTCTTACACACACTTACCCACCCATACAGTCTATCACAGATGCACTCTTGAAACCATCCACCCAGTGAATCACCCACTCACACATCTATGCACAGAGTCGCACACACCCCACCCACACAAACACTCAGGCACCCATACAGATACTCAGACAACTAATCAATAACTCATATAGACACTCATGTAGCTATTCACAAACCCATGCAGCCACTTACACAGCAATAGACAGACGGATACAGACATTCACCCAGTTTAGTCACTAACCCATGCATTCAGTAAGATACGTTTAATCACTCACTTATAGAGTTAGTCACGCACCTACTAAATCATCCATACAGACACTTATACACCCACTCATTCTTCAATACGCCTTTCCCTATATATATTAAGCATATTTAAACTTTAAAGAAACACACAGTCACTGGATGATGTCATCAGTGATGTCATTTGAGATGTCATCAGTGATGTCATCAGTGATGTCACTGACCATGTCATGAGTGATGTAATATGTGACGTCATCAGCAGTGCATTGCGGGGCGCGAGTTATAGTTAGCTGAACTAACTATAACGGGGAATTTCTATGGTTTTGTACGAGTGAAATGTCCAACTAACTATAACTGTCCCTAAAACCTATGGTTTTTAAGTGAATATATATATGTATATATATATATATATATATATATATATATATATATATATATATATATATATATATATATAGATATCAAGCGTTCCTAAACCTCCAGGATGGCGAGAAGGAACAGGCGAACTCCTCTTGTGGTTGCAATGAAGGTATTATTTTATTTCTCACTGCTGCCTGCCATGACGCGTTTCGGCCAGTACAATGGCCTTGTTCACATATGGCTAGCTTTGCAAAAACACCATTTTTTTATACAATGCTGAACCCGTGTCACATGGTCATATAGGCATAGAAAACAGACTACTAGGCAATGTATAGATGGTAACAATATAGTACATACCATACTGTGCATATTGAATCCTGTAGATATTAAGGCTAGGCGAAATGTAACTCTATAAAGAGAACAAACCATTCTAGCTAATCCTTATGAGTCTGTAAAATCAGAAGTAAGACCACGTTAAAAACATTTCAAAATCGGACACCTCTAAGTGTTGACCCAAGATAATTGCATGAATGCAAAATACCATGTATGTGCAACTAAATACTAAGTGCTAACTATGTGCAAATATAAAACAGTACAACATCATATTATCCCAGTTGCTAATGAAATCATATTGAGAGCTGGGAAGAAGTTATGAGGTGTGTTACATAAAGAATAGAAGGTTTAAAATTGCAAAAATTCTTAATGTTTCAGAGAGCGCCAGGAAAATCTAATAGAGTAACGCCAATGTAAAAGTGCAAAATGATCAAGATTAAATCCAGGACGAAATAAGGTACTGCAAAAGTGCGGGGTATAGGACCATCATAGATATTACAGATATTAATCATAAATAAGTGTACATGTCTTCAGTGGTGTTGAGACCAAATGGGGCCTTACTGTCTAGTTCTAATATGAATCTGGTCTCTACTTGTCTTAACATTCTTTCTCTGTTGCCACCTCGTCGTAATTTAGGGATGGCGTCAATGACGTAATATGAGAGGCACTGCAAGTCATTGTTGTGAACTTCCTTAAAATGACGAGCCACCGGATAGGAGGTGTAATTGTTGACAATGGCTCTCAAATGCTGAAGAATGCGGGCATGTACTTTAAGTTTTGTGCTGCCCACATAATTGAGGCCACAAGTACAAGTAAGAACATAGACAGCATACTCTGTCCGACATGTATAATGTCCTTTGATCTTAATCTCTTTAGGACTGAATGGTATAGTGTAGGAAGTGCGGTTAACCCCAAATTTACAGGCCCTGCAGGAGGTGCATTTAAAGAAACCCTTTTTAAGTTGTAACCATGTAGTACTCTCAACTCTTTCTGGGCTACTCTTGACCAGGTGATTTCTCATGGACACAGCGCGTCTATATGTGATGGTAGGTTTGTCAGGTATGCAAGGTGCCAGAACTGCATCTGTTTTAAGTATGGGCCAATTGTGATTAATAATGGCTCTTAACTGTCTATGTTGTCTATTATATGTAGTAATCAGGCAGGGAGCATTATCCTCATCTCCCTTCTGACTTCTCTTTACTGGTTTATTGGATGAATTAAGCAGTGATCCTCTCATTTTCTGTGAAGTTTTTTCTATTGCTTCCTTAAGTACTGATTCACTGTATCCTCTAGCTTGGAATCTAACTAGTGCTTCCTGTGAGCATCTTGAAAATTCGGCCTCTGTGCTGCAAATACGCTTCAACCTTAGAAGCTCTCCATAGGGGATACTTTTGATTAGATGACCCGGGTGGGAGCTAGATGCATGTAAGGTGGCATTACCTGCGGTCGGTTTCCTAAACAGAGTGGACTCTAGTTTGTTACCCGACACATAAATAGTTGTGTCTAGGAATGCCACCTCTGTCTGACTGATGTGTGAGGTGAATTTGAGGTTAATGTTGTTTTTATTGAGTTCATCAATAAAATATTTAGCACTTTCAAAACCCCCTTTCCAAATTAAAAACACATCGTCAATATATCTCAACCAGTATAGTACATTGTCATCATATATCCTGGCCAGGGTGCCCCTGAGAACCTGCTCCTCCCACCAGCCCACGTGTAAACACGCGTAGCTGGGAGAGAAGCAGGCCCCCATGGCAACCCCACGTACCTGACGATACAGTTCATTGTCAAACATGAAGAAATTATTAAAATGGCACCACTTAATCATTTCAAGGAGCATTATGTTGTGATTATGCATGTTCAGAGATCTTTTATCCAAATAATGCTTTACTGCAGTGAGTCCTATCCCATGGTCGATGCTTGTGTAGAGTGATTCGATGTCCATAGTGATGAGCAAAAAGTTCTCCTCCCATGTGATATGTTGGATTTTCTCCAAAAAGTCTCCAGTATTCCTAACATAAGAAGGGAGAGTCTGCACATAGGTTTGTAGGAAATAATCCACATATTGTGTAATATGTTCACTGATGCCCCCAATAGCAGAAATGATGGGTCTACCTGGAGTAGGATTAGTCTGTTTGTGGATTTTAGGGATAAGGTAAAGCGTGGGGATGACAGGAAAATCATTAATCATAAACTTGTACTCCTGATTAGAAATCAGCCCCTGTCTTTTCCAGCCCATTAAATTCTTTTTCAGACTCTCCTTTGCCTTATTGTATTCTGCTGTAGTAGTGATAGTGTAACAAGCGGGGTCTGATAATTGTTTATGCGCTTCTTCAGTGTATTGAGACCGGGGCCATATCACAATGTTGCCCCCCTTATCTGATTTATTGATGACAATGTCCTTATTGTTACGCAATTTGTGGATAAGTCCTTCATATTGCATATCACGAAATTTCAATCTTTTTGCACTATGGTTGACTTTGGAATACAATATTTTCGTTTCTTCAATCACTCTTTCGTGAAATATATCTATGGCATCTTTTGGCATGATAGGAAAAAAGTAGATTTGGCCTTAAAAGGACTGATGCCTGCACTAGGTTGTATAAGGTTGAGGGCTGTTAGCCTTTCCTGAGTTGATATCTGACTGGAATTGCACGCATGTTCTTGTTGATTTTCGTCATCCAATTCATGTAAAGCCAGTAAAGTTGCAGCATCTGATGCCAGTAATGTGGTTGTTTTGGTAGGTATTTGACTGACTTGTTCCTTGTTAAGTTGGTTACCATTTTTAATTTTGAAGAACTTTTTTACTTTAAGTTTCCTGATATATTTATAAATATCAACACGAGTTTTACCGTAATTAAAATTGCTTTCAGGGCAATATGATAGCCCTATATATTTATACAACAATGGCCCAAAAGCTTAGGAGGGCACTCGGCAGAAGGCTCACCATCCGGTTTGTGTAATCCGCTCTCCTCGACATCCCAAAGACTTGCCCACTCCTACCAAGGAAACGTGATATAGGCGATCAAATTGCTGATTGGGATGTCGAGGAGAGCGGATTACACAAACCGGATGGTGAGCCTTCTGCCGAGTGCCCTCCTAAGCTTTCGGGCCATTGTTGTATAAAATTGTTGCACGGCTGCCCTGCCGTGAGGAGGAGCACCACCTCTTCAATGTATCAGAGGGGCTGTGGTGGTGAACTATTTCCAGAAACCATGAGCGCAGAAGGCTGTAAGAAAAAGACTCTCCAAAGACTTGCCCACTCCTACCAAGGAAACGTGATATAGGCGATCAAATTGCTGATTGGGATGTCGAGGAGAGCGGATTACACAAACCGGATGGTGAGCCTTGTGCCGAGTGCCCTCCTAAGCTTTCGGGCCATTGTTGTATAAAATTGTTGCACGGCTGCCCTGCCGTGAGGAGGAGCACCACCTCTTCAATGTATCAGAGGGGCTGTGGTGGTGAACTATTTCCAGAAACCATGAGCGCAGAAGGCCGTAAGAAAAGGACTCTCCAAAGACTTGCCCACTCCTACCAAGGAAGCGTGATATAGGCGATCAAATTGCTGATTGGGATGTCGAGGAGAGCGGATTACACAAACCGGATGGTGAGCCTTCTGCCGAGTGCCCTCCTAAGCTTTCGGGCCATTGTTGTATAAAATTGTTGCACGGCTGTCCTGCCGTGAGGAGGAGCACCACCTCTTCAATGTATCAGAGGGGCTGTGGTGGTGAACTAATTCCAGAAACCATGAGCGCAGAAGGCTGTAAGAAAAAGACTCTCCAAAGACTTGCCCACTCATACCAAGGAAACGTGATATAGGCGATGAAATTGCTGATTGGGATGTCGAGCAGAGCGGATTACACAAACCGGATGGTGAGCCTTCTGCCGAGTGCCCTCCTAAGCTTTCGGGCCATTGTTGTATAAAATTGTTGGACGGCTGCCCTGCCGTGAGGAGGAGCACCACCTCTTCAATGTATCAGAGGGGCTGTGGTGGTGAACTATTTCCAGAAACCATGAGCGCAGAAGGCCGTAAGAAAAAGACTCTGCAAAGACTTGCCCACTCCTACCAAGGAAACGTGATATAGGCGATCAAATTGCTGATTGGGATGTCGAGGAGAGCGGATTACATAAACCGGATGGTGAGCCTTCTGCCGAGTGCCCTCCTAAGCTTTCGGGCCATTGTTGTATAAAATTGTTGCACGGCTGCCCTGCCGTGAGGAGGAGCACCACCTCTTCAATGTATCAGAGGGGCTGTTGTGGTGAACTATTTCCAGAAACTATGAGCGCAAAAGGCCGTAAGAAAAAGACTCTCCAAAGACTTGCCCACTCCTACCAAGGAAACGTGATATAGGCGATCAAATTGCTGATTGGGATGTCGAGGAGAGCGGATTACACAAACCGGATGGTGAGCCTTCTGCCAAGTGCCCTCCTAAGCTTTCGGGCCATTGTTGTATAAAAAAAAGAATATATATATATATATATATATGTCATGTGATCAAGGCTCTACGGAGTCGAAACACGTAATGGAGACGGTTGAATAAACACCTGAGCACCGAATTGGGTCCGTGTCCGTGATTTGGGAGAGAAGACGCTTCCAGTGTGCGGAGCTTATGCTTTATATATATGTATATATATATATATATATATATATATATATATATATGTGTGTGTGTGTGTGTTATGTTCCTTTTAGTCTACTGACTCCAACAGCCAAATAGAGCACAGACAGCATAGCCAGTCAGAAGAGTGGGAGCATCAACCAGAAGGAAGGAGACCAGGGTGGACCAGGCAGTCTCTTCTTATCCCCATCTCCTTTCCCCCCATGATGCCCTCCTGCCAACTCGCGTCATCGATTGGCGGAGCAGATTGAGAGGAGCTTTCAGAACTATCGTCTTTCTGCTCCCATGAAGATTTTCTCGGGCTTCTGACATGCGCCTTGTGAAGGTCCCTCAACAGCTGAATGTTGCTGGCATCTTTGCCCAGTTGAGATGTCTTCTTTTGCACTTAGTCACTTTTTGGAGCTCAGATTTCTCCAGCAGGGCAAGGCTCCATGCTTTAGCCGAAAAGGGCTTCACAAGGCCAGAATACTGTCTCCTCTTTCTTCTGAACATTCTGTTCCCATTTTGTTCCGATGATTGGTCCGGTGTATTTAGGATACAATTTTCTAATATTGAACAATTTCTCTTATGAAAAACAATTAACTCCAGCCACACCCAAATCACTTTCATTTTGAAAGATAGACAACCTAATGCTGCATACAATTTCATAAGTTAATAAGAAATCACTTCTGCTGCCAAAGAGTGTAAATATGTGCAAGCATTCAGTAACATTCATGAGAGACAAGTAGTATATAATAGATTAGAAACATATTATCAGAATAACCCTTCTTTGAAATATGTTGATGTTCAACTTCTTATTTACATGATTAGTCTTAGAAGATTTAATCTCAGGTTTATTACCTGGAATACCCAACTGACTCTTGCATACCCATAAGGACACCTATGAAGAATAGTATTGTCAGTATTAACAAAAATAATTTCAACACTAGGTGAAAATTTCTTTTCCATGCTTCTCTCCATAAAAACTACTACTAAATGATACAAAAATCTAAAAACTGATGTATATATTCAGTTCAATATTTAGTCCAGGTTTTAAAGAATCAGGTTACAGGAAACCTATCAGCTTTGTCTTGATACCTAGGAATCCTAACGCCTAGCTTCTATCTCCAACTAAGTTTCCATTTCAATACTTCTGAACACTTCACAAATTCTTCAGACTCAAAATATTGTTCTCAGTTCAGTACATCATGCATTCATGGAGGCCTATGTGAAGGAGGTTCTAGATAGGTAAAATGATAATCCCGTAGGTTAACTATATAGAATTCCAATTTGGCTCGAGCAAATAGGATCATTCAGGTGCTGGATACTTGTGATTTGGTTTTCTTATTCTTTGTGACCTTTAAATCACTGGTTGTTCAGTCTATAATGCCCAATGTATGTAGCCATTTAGAATCTCTTAATGGACCGAATCGCAATTTTGGGACGTTAAGACATGCTAAATAAGCTTTCCATGTGTATAAAAGGGTAAATTCAATCGCAAATTATGATTTTGACCGAGTAGAAATCACATTTTGGGATTCCCAAAATAGGAAATCGCAAATAGGGATTTCCTATTTGCGATTTTCCGAGCACATGTACAAAACATTTCCTAAATTCAAAATGGGCATTTAGAAAATGTTTTTACCATCAGATCAAATCCAATGGTAATCATGTGCATTTTAAAAAAATGCACACAAAATGCATTTTTTGAAGTGCCATGTAGAGCGCACATGCCCGAGGTCATTGGTGCACTTTACATGAGCATCACTTACATTTTAATGTTATTTAAGGGGGGGCTATGGGTCATGTGTACCAATAGTTTCGCATTTCCTAATTTTCGATTTCCTATTAGGAAATCACTAATTCGGAAATGCAAAACCATTTGTAGCTATGGCCCTGAGGCCCATAGGAATAATGGGTTTGCATTTCCTAAATAGCGATATCCTAATAGCGATTGCAACTTTGTGGGAATCGCAATCAGAAAATCGCTATTTTAGTACATTCCATTTTGCATTTCCTAAATAGCAACTATTTAGGAAATGCAAAATGGAAGTTTCGTACATATGGCCCTTAATCAGATAGGTCTGTTTCTGTTTGCACAGACTCTGTATCAGTTTTAGTATCTTCAATTGAAACTCTTCTGTTTACTTGTTTTGGCTTTCTCTTTTTTCCTCTTATATTCTCAAGCCACTTTTCTCTGTGCAGGCATTTGATTTCAGTAGAGGGCTTGTAGATGATTGCTGTGACACTGTCTTCACTTATTGCACTATCGGCACCAGTTCCAGTTACAACTATTTCTTGTACTTCAAGATTCACAGCAACTCGGGCTTTCACTTTAGGATCTTCTTGATTTTGTGAACCAGTGCTGCTTCTTGCACTCTTTGTGCTGTGAATAATACCTCTTCTTGAATTTGAAAGTCTGGTTGATTATACAATTGCTGCATAATTTCTACTGCTGCTGCTTCACAGTCTCCTTCAGCACTTTCAACTGCATATTCAAGTTCACCTATCAATTCTGTTGTCCTCATTTTTCAGCATTCTTGATTTCAGCAAGTGTTATTGTTGAAATATCAGCGGTTGGTTTGACAGCTGCAATAGGTCTGCTCGTTGTCGAGGTTTCTTCACCGAACCCTCACCCACCCAGGTTGCCCCTTGGTGGCATGCTTCATCATAGGGTCCATCAGTACGCGGGAGCACTGTATTGTTAAATATAGGGGGGTCCCTATACTTAACATGAAACTAGTTGACCAAAAGGGAAATGAGAGGTACTGAAGCCTAAGGTTTTCCCACATGTCCCCAGATTTTAACATACCTCCTTTGGGGTAGAGAATACATTTGTTTTTGAACCCACAAATTTGGTATTTTTAAACCTTTTTCAATTTTTGCACGAAAACCCACTCCCTTTAATTCTATCATATGTGGTTAGGTGTATAGGGACCCCCCTATATTTAACAATACAGTGCTCCCGCGTACTCGTTGGTAGTAGCACGCCCCTGTCCGTACAGGACAGGGATGGACACTATGATGAAGAATGCCACCAAGGGGCAACCCGGGTGGGTGAGGGTTTTATGAAAAGAAAAAAACTTTTTCTTTTCTATGTGTATCTCCTGCAAGGTGTTGTAAAGAATTCCCCCTTCTTTTTCCCTTTAGAGGGTGCCTCTCTTGATTAGTTACATAGTACCGTGGAGGACAGGTCCCTACTCTGACCTACCTCTACTCTCCCCCTATTGCTTTTGAGGTTTCTTCACCACCCTCCTTTGGACTCACACAATGAACTTGACCTTGGTGCTGTGCGTCAGTGGTGGGTGTCACCACTTCTTCATCTGCATTTAATTCTCTTCATGTGAGATGCAAGAATCCAACGTGGAAAAATTTGACACTTCACAGCAGTGTTCGTTAGCAAGATGACTTTGTGAGGGCCACTCACTTTTTCAGACCAGATTAATCAAACTACATCATCCTGTTTTTACCTTAGGAGTATTAAAAAGATCCTCCCCTTCATCCCTTTTGATTTACAGAAAATAGAAATCAAAGCATTAGTCCTTTTTTTAAATGTATTACTATAAGGGCCTTTATAAGGGCATACAAAAAGCCAGATGAATAAACTGCAATTACTTCAAAATGCAGTAGCTCGTCTTCTCATGAGGATCCCAAAATATGCATCAGTCTCTGTAGGAAAGTGCCCTCTTTTTGCATGGTTACCCTACTTGTTGCCTAATGTTGATGTACTTTGACTGAGTGTGCCCTGGGTTCCTGCCAACCAAGTACCCAGGGCCTATGTTCTTTCCCTAAATTGTACTGTCTTAAAACCCAATTTACAACTCTCTGGCCACATGTAAGCCCTTTATAAAAGGTAACATAGGTACCAAGGGCACTGCAACCAGGGAAGACCTCTAAGGGCTACAGTACTTATTGTGCCACCCTTAGAGGCCCTGTACCTTTACACACACACACTGCCATCAAAGGCTGCATGTTTTGGTGCAGAAAAAAAGTGAAGAGTTGACCATGCCTAAAATCCACTGCTCTGGCATAGGTAAGCCACCCCTCTAGCTGGGTGCACTATACCAGTGGTGAGTGTACAGGTACATGAGCCCTGTACCCCTACAGTGTCTAAGTCAATTCTTAGGCATTGTAAGTGCAGTATTGCCATAAGGAGTATATGGTCTGGGAGTTTGTCATTACAAACTCCAGAGCACAATGATGGATTTACTGAAAACTGGGAAGTTTGGTATCAACCTTCTCAGCATATTAAACCCACACTGATGCCAGTGTGGGATTTAATGAAAAATGCACTCAGAGGGCATCTTAGATATGCCCCTTGAAAAACGACCTAACTCTAGTGTCCTGGCTGAGTGGCTGCTCACCAGCTGCCACCACCATACATGTTTCTGGACCCCTGGGTCGAGAGCCTGCCGCTCTCGGGGTCCTGAAACAAAGCCATCCTGGGACGACGTGCCAAACGTCCTCCCCTTGCTGCCTTTGTGAGCTGCCCCAGCCATTTGCTGCTCCCAGCAACTGGCCCCCACCGGTTCTGACCCCCACTTTGGGCGGGAGAATCGGCCGGAAAACCAAGTTAGGGGGAGAGGTGTGCCAGCTTTTACCAACCCCACCCCTCAGGTGGGAGAGGCGAGGTGAAGCACAACTCCCAGTCACCACCATCTGGCAGACGGGGGGCCCGGCAAACCAGAGTGAGGCTTATGCCCCCCTCCCACTAGAGGGTGGCATAATAGGAGGTGTACCCACCCCAAGGAAGGGGCCTATTGGTCCCAACCTGTAGATTTAGTATTTAGGGGCAACCCCGACCTTGCCTCCTCAGACCACAGCTGAAAAGAAGAAGCAAGAAGAAGAAGGACCGAACAGCCGTGCAGTGAGAAGAAAAGAAGGACAACAACTGACTTGGCCCCAGTCCTACCGGCCTGTTCCAACCTCAGATTCCTTCACCAGAACCTCGGTGTGTCCTGCAGCCAGCAATCCTCGAAAACCCGGAGAACTTTGTAGGAAAGTGGCTCTATATATACTGCACCAAAGTAAGGTACAGTGTGTATAGGGTCCACAGTTCCCCAATGATAAGGCAGAGGCTAAAGTTAGATATAACCTTACTCTCTAAAGTGGTAGCTTGGTCGAGCAGTAAGGCAGTATCAGAGGACAGTGTAAAGCATTTGTTGTACACACTCAGTCAGCAAATGGTCTCACACACTCAAGAACTGAACTCTAGGCCAATTGTTTGTATAAAAATATAGTTGTTTTATTTTAGAACCACAATATGTATCCAAATATACTTTCTCAGAATGGGTTACTTTAGTTAAACACTTCTCAAATAGGCAATAGACTTTTTGATTACAGTAGTCACAGTTGTTGCAAAAGGCCACACAATGTCAAGTACAATGCAACATTGAGCTCAATGGAAAGTTTTAGATAAATGCAATTCATTACTTTGTGGATTACTTTTCTAACCACAGGACTGGATCTTGGATTCAGTCCCGGGACACTTCCTGTAAACAGTTAAGTAAAAGCGTTTTGGTTACAGTAGTGATTTTTCAGGAATATTATTGTATTTTAAAAGTTGACACTTAGAAACTTTTCTAGGTATAATTACCAATGTTATCCTATGGAAGGAAATTCAGTTTGCAGGTAAAGTATGTTTACGTTACTTTTGTAATCCAGTGCTGGGCTCTCAGGTTCAGCACTGGGATATCTATCTAAAACAGGCAAGTAATTACGTTTGTATCGTTGGCACGATTTTTAAAGAATATTTGTAAGATTCAGAAATTGACAAAAAGCAGGCAATGATATCCTATGGAAGGAATTTCAAGTTACTGGTAAGTACGGTTAAAATTACTTTTCAGGGTCAGTACTGGACTAAAAGATGCAGCACTGAGGTCTCTCCTGATAACAGGTGAGTAAATCGGAATTCGTTACTGTTGTGATTTTTAAGCAATATTTTGGTATTTCAAAAGTGGACACGAAATTTCACAGAAAACCAGTCAATGGATCCCTATGGAAGAAAATTGAGTTAGCGGTAAGTAACGTTGTGATTACTTTTCAGGGTCAGTGCTGGGCACCAAGATCCAGCACTGGGATCTCTCCTAATAGCAGGTGAGTATTTCCGTTTTCGTTACTCGGTTGATTTTAGGTGAATATTTTAAAGTTTCAAAACTCCACACTTAGAAGAATTTCCAAGTGAAACCAGTCAATGTTACCCTATGGAAGAAAAGTGAGTTATCGGTTTTTGGGTAAGTACTCGACTGGCAGAGCTAAGGTTCTGGGCATAGACTCAGGGGTCCCCCAGGGTCAGGTAAGTACAGTTGTTACACCCTCAGCGGCACCGGGGCGGCCGGGTGCAGCGTGAGTAGGCCCAATGTTATCCTGTGGCAGGCAGGGGGCCTTGGGTTGGTGGCTGCTGGCAGGCAGGCCACTCGGCTGTGGGAGCAAAGCTCCTGGAAACTTACTCAGGGCAAGTGGGGAAGTCGAACAGGGTAGTGGGTGCACCCTCAGCGGCACTGGGGCGGCCGGGTGCAGTGGGCTTTTGGGCCGTCGGGTGCCCAATGGTTTTCAATGGGAAAGCTGCGTGACGAACAAAGGCTGCAAGCTCGGGGACGGTGATTCTTCAGGTGCGCCCACCACTTCGAGAGGTAAGTTGGGAAGCTGTAGGAAGGGTAGGCACCCAGGAGTTGGGCACAGGAGGCCGTCAGAAATCTTACCCTCGGCTGGTCGCGGTTGGAGGGGGCCCAGGTTCTGAGGCTGCAGGCGTCGTCAGGATCGTTGAGGAGGGTCCTTGGGTGCTGGATTCTGGGTCACAGTCGTCGGGGGGACGTCCTCGTGGTCTTTGTCCACTCAGGCACAGGCCGGGCTCGGCGGGTGCAGAGTGTGCTGGATTCGCAGTTCCTGGCTGGCACCAGGGATAGGTTACTTGCTTTTGAGCAGTACCACTGCTCGTGGGAGTCCCAGGTAGTTAGAGTCACAAGGCAGTCAGGTCCTCCGGGGTTCTTGAGGTTGCTGACCACTGGAGACGCCGGGGTTTAGCAGGAGCAGGTTCGAGGGTCGACAGGCCATTAGGGCTGGGGCCAAAGCAGTTGGTGTCTTCCTCTTGTTAGCAGCTGCACGCCAGGTCTTCTTGTTTCTTGATCTTCTTTCTTGTTTCGGAATCTGGATCTGAGGAAGGAAGGTTCAGGGAGCCCCTAAATACTGAATTTAGGGGTGGTTACAGGTAGGTAAGGGCAGGGACCAATGGGTCCCTTCCCTGGGGTGGGTACACCCCCTATTCTGCCACTCTCCAGTGGGAGGGGGGCAGGAGCCTGTCCCTGGTTGGCTGGGTCCCCCATCCTCAAGATGGCGGGGACTCAAGTTTGTGCTTCACCTCGCCTCCCCCACCTTAGGGGTGGAGTTGGCAGAGGTGGGCACAACCCATTTCCTGCCTCTGGTTTTCCCGCTGGTTCTCCCGCCAGAAGTGGGGGTAGAACCAGTGGGGACCAGTTTGCTGGGAGCAGCAAATGGTCTGGGGAAGCTCAAAAGGCGGCAGGACTTTGAAGCTTCCCCTGCCCATCCTGGGGAGGAGGCTTTGGCACCTCGCCCCAGGATGCGCATTGTTTCAGGCCCCTGAGAGCAGAGGCTCTCGACCCAGGGGTCCAGAAACATGTCTGGTGGTTGCAGCCTGGGCAGCCACTCAGTCCGGACACTGGAGGTCGGGTTTGTTTCAGGGGGCATCTCTAAGATGCCCTCTGGAGTGCGTTTTACATTAAATCCCACACTGGCATCAGTGTGGGTTTAATGTGCTGAGAAGTTTGATACCAAACTTCTCAGTTTTCAGTGGCGCCATTATGGTGCTGTGGAGTTCGTAATGACAGACTCCCAGCACCATATACTCTTAATGGCAGCACTGCACTTACAATGCCCAAGAATGGACTTGGGCACTGTATGGGCACAGGGCTCATGCCTCTGTGCCCTCACCACTGGCATAGTGCACCCAGCTAGAGGGGTGGCTGACCTAGGCCAGGGCAGTGGTTTGTAGGCATGGCACACAGGGATGTGTGCCATGTCGACTCTTCACTTTTGTTCTGCACCAAGACACGCAGCCTGCAAAGGCAGTGTGTGTGTGTAAAGGTACAGGGTCCCTAAGGGTGGCACAACAAGTGCTGCAGCCCTTAGAGGCCTTCCCTGGTCACAGTGCCCTGGGTACCCATGGTACCATTTACCAGGGGCTGACCTGTGGCCAGGGATGCCAATTGGGTGTAGGCATCAATGCAGTTTTAGGGAAGGAACACAGACCCTGGGTACCTGGTTGGCAGAAGCCCAGGGCACACTCAGTCAAAGCACATCAGCAATTCAGCAAAAAGTGGGGGCATACCATGCAAGAAAGATGGCACTTTCTCACAAACTTGCCCTGCCTTCGAGACTAAAAGGACTTTGTCTCCGGTGAGCACCAGACTTGCTCAAAGGTAACCGACTCTGACTCTGGCCAAGAACGTGAGTCGCCAAAACTCTGCTCCTGGCACCCCTATCCCGAGTGATCCAAGACCCTCAGGAGGTCCTCCCAGCAATACTAGCCTGAATCCCAGTGACCCCTGAACCTCAACAATCAACCATGACCGTCCGACCAACTCCGTCCCTGAACGCTTGCGGTTACAGGACAATAACTACCAAAGCCCCCATTTGCATCATCGGCCGCTGAACGACTCCGAGGGAACCCCGTCCAACTCTGCATCTTCAGCCAAGACGCATCCTACACCCGCCTGCCTCTGTGCCGCTGGTGGTGTAGTTCTTGTTGGCCATTGGGCCCTAAAGTGCTGACCTCGACCCCAGGAGCTTTTTGCTCCCTAACCTGGAGGCCTGCTTGCCCACAGTCCCCAAGCCCACAACTGTGCTTAGCCCGTTGGCTAACATGTGGTCCCTGTACTCTGTGCCCGGCCGCCTCTGTGCCGCTGGATATACAACTTGAGTGCCCATCTGACCGAAACCTACTCACGGACCCGTAACCCTCGTTTTGTTCGCCCAAGACTAAATGTGTATTGTGAGTAATCCTGCAGAACAATAAAGATATTGCAAAATGTATTATCCATTTTTCTTTCCCCCAGGAAATGTCCCAACCTAGTGTCTAGAGATACCTGTCTGTGTAAGCGAAGTAATTGCAAAGTCGTTCTGACTATCTGCAAATACGAAGTAATGCTACTTTAAACGATTCACTGCATTTCAAACTGTATTTAAATGCCATATGCTTGCAAAGTATTCTGATACTTACCTGTCCCAGGCCTGGCTTGGTTCTAGAAAATAAATATAACTAAATAGTATTTTTATACAATCAAATTGATCTGAGTTCAGTCTTTGAGTGTGTGTGTGTGTCCAATAAATCTTAGCACTACCTTCTGAAAAAGCCTTACTGGCCACCCACACTACCACAAATAGGGAGTGAGGTATTATCTACTTTAACATATGCCTACCTTTGGGGATCCACTGGACTCTGTTCACACTATCCCTTACTTTGGTATAGTATATACTCCATTGGACTCTGTGCACACTATACCTTACTTTAGTATAGTATATACAGAGCCAGCTTCCTACATTTAGTGGATCAGCGGTGGGATATACAACTTTGCATTTGTTGGACTGACTTGGTCAACACCTGATCACACGACAGAACTCCTAAATTGTTTTTAGAATTCGGATTTTTCTTTTAATTGACAAATTTTTCAAAAATGACTAAAAGTCTTGTCAGGGCCTTGGCTAAGGCCCTTTAAAATTTTTCCACACATCACTAGGTTTTCCTTGTTTCACACTTTTGTTCACACATTTCATTTTGGTCTCGAAAGATACCGATGATGATAAAGACGTGAGCATACTGGTGAGTACCTACCAGCAGCTCCTTTGGTGGTGCATTCGTGAGGTACTTTCAGACCTTCACACATTTTTTCCAATGGGCACTTGCAGAAGGGGATCCAAGTGGGGGTGTTAGACACACTTTTCTTAAAATTGGACAGCAAGACCCGATTTCGAGTAGCATTTTTGAAGCTATTTCATTAGTACAGCAGCTGAGTACTTCGTTTGTGGCTTTTTGAAAATAGTGGTCCAGTATTAGAGCAGGTCCTTGTTGTTATATTGTGTTTTGAGTGGAGGGCGACCTGCTTTGTAATTCCCTCTATTGCTCCTTATTGTACATGACACATCCCTGTGTGCCATGCCTACAATCCAATGCCCTGGTATAGGTAAGCGACCCCTCTAGCTGGGTGTACTATACCAGTGGTGAGGGTACAGGTGCATGAGCCCTGTCCCCATTAAGTGTCTAAGTCAATTCTTAGACATTGGAAGTGCAGTATTGCCATAAAGAGTATATGCTCTGGGAGTTTCTCTTTATGAACTCCACAGCACCATAATGGCTTTACTGAAAAATGGGAAATTATATATCAAACTTCTCAGCCCATTAAACCCACACTCATGCCAGTGTGGGATTTAATAACAAAATGCACTCAGAGGGCATCTTAGAGATCCCCCTAAAAAACTACCTAACTCTAATGTCCTGGCTGAGTGGATGCTCGCCAGCTGCCTCCACCAGACATGTTTCTGGACCCCTGGGTCGAGAGCCATCCTGGGACAAGGTGCCAAGCCTCCTCCCCCAGCATGGGCAGGGTCCACAAAGGGGAAGCTTCAAAGGCTTGCCGCCTTTGTGAGCTCCCCCAGCCATTTGCTGCTCTCAACAACTGGCCCCCAGTGGTTCTGACCCCCACTTTGAGAGGGAGAATCGCAGGGAACCAAGTTAGGAGGAGAGGTGTGCCCACGTTTGCCAACCCCATCCCTCAGGTGGGGGAGGCGAGGTGAAGCACACCTCAGTCCCCGCCAACTGCAGATGGGGTGACCCAGCCACCAGAGTGAGGCTTATGCCCCCCTCGCACTGGAGGATGGCATAATAAGGGGTGTACCCACCCCAAGGAAGAGCCCTATTGGTCCCGACCTGTACCTACCTGTAAACTTCCCTAAATTTAGTATTTAGGGGCAACCCCAAACCTTGCCTCTTCAGACCAGAGCCGAAAAGAAGAAGCAAGAAGAAGGACCGAACAGCCATGCGGAGAGAAGAAGAGGAGGACACCAACCGACTTGGCTTCAGTCCTACCAGCCTGTCCTGACCTCAGACTCCTCCAACAGAATCTCAGTGTGTCCTGTAGCCAGCAGTCCTCAAAAACCTGGAGAACTTACCCTGCCTTCGTGACTAAAAAAGACTTTGTCTCCCATGAGCACCGGACTTGCTCAAAGGTAACTGATTCTGATTACGGACGAGTCCGTGAGTTGCTAACTCTCCAATCCCGGCACCCCGAGCCGAAGCCTGAGTGGCTCAACACCCTCAGGAGGTCCTCCATGAGATCCTTCCCTGGATCCCTGTGACCCCTGAACCTCAACAAGTTCCCAGATCAAACCTGCAGCCAACAACAGGAAGGTCCCCTCAACCGCGACCGAAGGCGATTCCCGGACCGACTCCGTAACCGAACTGGTCGAAAGAAACCAAACGCGACCGTCCGACTCCATCCCCGAATGCTTGCGGTCACAGGACGACGACTATCAAAGCCACTGTTCGCCTCATCAGCCGCTGGCCGACTCCGAGGAATCCACGATAGACTCTGAAGCTTCAGCCAAGACCGCATCCGACACCCTGCTGCCTCTGCACCGCTGGTGGTGTAGTTCTTGCTGACCATTGGGCCCTAAAGTGCTGACCTCAACCCCAGGAGCTTTTTGTTTCCTAACCTGGTGGCCTGCTTGCCCGCAGTCCCCAAGCCCATGACCGTCCTTATTCCGTTGGCTAACATGTGGTCCCTGCAGTCTGTACCCAGCCACCTCTGTGCCGCTGGTGGTACGACTCGAGTGCCCATCTGACCGAAACCTACACACAGACCCGTAACCCTTGTTTTGTTCACCCATGTCTAAATGTGCATCGTGAGTAATCCTGCAAAACAATAATGATATTGAAAAACTTATTATCCATTTTTTCCATCAGGAAACGTCCCAGCCTAGTATCTAGAGATAACTGGCTGTGTGAGAGAAGTAATTGCAAAGTAATTCTGACTATCCGCAAATACGAAGTAATCCTACTGTAAATGAATTCACTGCATTTCAAACTGGATTTTAATTGCATATGCTTGCAAAGTATTCTGATAGTTACCTGTACCTGGCCTGGATTGGTTCTAGAAAAAAAATATAACCAAATAGTATTTTTATTGAAACAAATTGGTCTGAGTTAAGTCTTTGAATGTGTGACATCACTTTTTGCCTCACTGTGTACAGTAAATGCTTAGCACTACCCTCTGATAAAGCTTTACTGCTCGCCCACACTACCACAAATAGAGAGTGAGGTGTTATCTACTTTAATCTCTGCCTACCTTTGGAGATCCACTGGACTCTGTGCACACTATACCTTACTTTGGTATGGTATATACAGAGCCAACTTCCTAAAGTCTCCCAAACCATCAAGATGCTTCATTGGCTTCCAGTCAGGAAAAGAGTTTCATTTAAAGCACTTTGCTTGGCACACAGACCACTTCATACTTTTGGCTCACTCTGTCTGAAAAAGGTATTCTGCTAGCATGTCCCTAGAAGACCCATCTGTTCTGGCTCCACTATATCAATGGCTAGGATAAAAAATAGGAAAGCATCCTGGGAGGAAGAAGTCATTGAGATGTCACCAATAAATTGTGAAATACTTTGATTTGGACCTCAAAGCCCAACCCATGATCCTTCAGTTCTGGCAACAACTTAAAACTTGGCTCTTTTCACAAGCCTTTCCCCTTTAATATGCCCTCTTTATTATTTACTCAGATATGTTTTTACCATCATCATTTCAGTCCCTAGCGCCAAGACACGCTTGGGCAATCGAGTGCTTTACAAATTATCAATATCCAGGGCTGAGGCAATGCTTGTGAACATGCTTCTTCTCAAGTACCCAAACACCAGGTTGTAGACTCTGACAAGGGCCTCGACTTGTTGCAGGTGTCGACAGCTTCACATGATCATAGATAGATTGCATCACATAAGCCAGACCTTTGCAGTACTCGAGAATAAGATCATCCAACATATATACAAGCAAAGTTGTAGGAAACCCTGCTATGTGCATCACTCTCCCCATCAAGATTTTTATGAGGCTACAATCTAATCACTTTTTAGGGGTATTCCTCATACTGTTAAGTGCAAGGGGAAGTGCATCAAGCCAATGCAGAAAAGTTGAGTAACATTTAGCTCAAGTGTTCCATTTGTCCTCTCTACCACACCCGAGGCTTGTGTTCTGCAACTACAATAGAGCTTTTGGTCTATACTCGAAGTCAAGCATAGGATCTTTATTAGATCACTTATAAAGTCGGACCCCTATTTGACTCTAAAGAAGTTGGATCTTGGCATCAACACCTTCCAGAGAAGATTTGCTACAGTCAGGGAATCGCATTTTTGATTTTGGTAGGCCCCACCCACTTTAGAAAAGGCACACAATCATCATAATACAGCGAAGGCCATTGTATTTAGGCATCTCAATAAAATCTACTTGCATCCTGGTGAGGAGGCCTTCACTCAAACACACCTGACTTATTGACACACATGTTTTTCGCCCAACATTTGACTGCTGACAGGTATTACATCCTTGACACTGACTTTAAGCTGGAGCTCTGAACTGTGGATTAAACCATTATTTATTGAGAATCTTCAACATTGTATCTTGTCACACATGTCGAGGCCCCTGGATTTGTCTGACCATCCCGCTCAAAAGGCAGTCCAGCAAGACAAATCTCCCATCTGCAAACTTTGAAAATCAATTGCTTTCCTTTACACAACCTGATTTGCACCACCTTTCTTTTTCCTCATCAGATAGATTACTATGGAACTCTTTCAACTCCTACAGGGTCTGGACAGTTGTCGATTCTAACAAGAAACAATTAAGACTTCCATTTTCAGTGGCCCAATTTTCTTCATGTGTGGCTGACTCTGAAACATTTGACACAAGGGCAGAGTACTTGGGCATGTCGTCTGTGTACCAGTTGCCAAACATAACTTCATCCCCTCTACCTCTATGGGGTGCACACTTGACTACAGCTATCTCTATAGGAAGTGGAATTACATAAAGGAGATTTAAAACTCTCAACCCAATCCTTATAAGTAAACCAGAAGTATTAATAATTCCCCTTTGTGACCATAACTGTCCAAAATCGTGAACCATGCCTAAGCCATATTGAACATCAATTTCAATTGTAACTCTCAATTAATTTGCTAAAGAGCATGCTCTTGTGATTGTAATTCATTCTGCCACCTGTGCTGATGGCATGTTGGACAAAAATGATTCAACAGTGCACACATTTGTGCAAACAGCATATGCTGCTCTTCATACTCCTTGATGGTCTCTCAGAAAAGAGCCATCAACAAATAAGATGAAATGAAACATATCAAGTGGTACATCTTTAATGTATAGTCGGGGCTTGATGCACAGTTCTGTCATAATTCTGTCACCACAATACAGTCATGGTCACAATTTTTTTCAACCTCTTCATTCTCATTCCCAGGAATTGGCAAGAGCCTAGCAGAGTTCAGAACATTGTAAAGTTTGATGGAAATGTTTTCAGATGCTAGAATGCCTTGTATATTTTGTAAGTCTGCTCCTTGTCAGATGCTAAGTTTGGGTGCCAGTTTCCTGAATCTGGCACCATTGTAAAAAATGTGTGACCCAATACAATATTTGTGCTCTGCCCAATGCCGGCTACTGGATCAAGCAAAACTTAAAAGTAGGCCACTGGTTTCTGGACTCCTTCATGTTCCTTGGTAAAAACAGAAAGCGACCACCCTTCTCTTTCATGACAAAACAGATAATAGTCCATCTCATAATTTAGCTATCTGAAAGCAGGTGGTCTTCAGAGTGAATCTCAGAGCTCCTGGAAAGGACATTCATTAACCCAGACACAAGATTTCTCACATCCTTGTGAGTAAGCCTCTGCAAAGGCTTTGTAATAAGGAAAAGTTTGGTATCCACTGACCACAGTAGCCAACCATACAGACTTCTCTTTGGGTCTATTGCAGGTTTACTCTTACAACCACAGATACATGCTCTGTAGATACCTACCTCACTCCTTTCCCATATTTATGACCCAAAAACATCACATCTCTCTTACAAAACTGCATTTTAGTCAGGGATACCTTGTGCCTACCTTCTGCAAGATGGTTCAACAGCACAATTGTGTCAAGTCTACATGCTTCCTTCGTAGTGGATGTAATCCTCAAATCATTAATGTATTGATTTAGTACTGAGTCACATGCTAATTGTAAACTTTTCAAGTCTTTTTTGAGAGCCTGTGATAAGATTGATGTGCTTTCTGTGGACCCCTGTGGAATCCGGAACCAAACGAGGACCTTATTGAGAAATCTGACTGTGAAAAGATAGTAACTAGCTGTTCTCATGAAGAGGAGTTTGACTTTCTTTCACTCACGCTGACGTTTGATGCTGGACGTCGTCAGGTCAGGCCGGGAGGCTCTCGGCAGCGCGGACATTGCGGATAGCGCGGACATCGTCGCAGATTAGCCCTCGCTGCCACCTGGCTGTGTCCCGGCCCCCTCCCCACTGATCCAGCGGGCTACTAGTAACAAGTATTCCCACACAAAATACCCACCTGGGCCCATTCATTCACACTACACTAGCAATCACCGCTGGGTTGAGATCAGTTGTACTCTTTATCAAATCTCTGCTACCACCTACTTTTGATCTAAGAGTAATGACTTACCAATGGACCTGTTTGATAACTGGGGATTGATGAAAATATGTACAATTCATAAACCTGAAATAATCAGAGACTCAGGTAGTTTTAAAATGTTTATCTAAATTTAGCAGAGTAAAAATACAATCACACTGTACTTCAAATCGTATATCAAAGAGGAAGCACTTTTCTCTAGTCACCCACTAATCACAAATGACGGTCCCTCGGAAAGGAGAAGATAGAGACAGATATGTTTTATAGTTACCTAAAGTTGTGAAAACCAAACCCCTTGGCCAAGGAGTTGGAAAGGATCCCCAGGATAGGATGGAGACCAAGACCACCGGACCGGTTCAGGACAGGATAGATGACCTCTCTACTAACGACGCCTGCGCCGTTCCCCTCTCTGGCACTGCACTCTTCCTTGCTTCTCTCGGGTCGTCTTCTAAGAATCCGCCACCCCCACCTCAGGACCTCCTGGACAGCGAATCAGCCTGGTTCTGCTCTGCTCGGTTCTGTTGCGCTCAGATCAGCTAATATCTGGACAGCATGCTCTGCTTCTGAATGCGCGTAGAAGACCTCCTCTCAATGAATGCGCGAATGATGATGCTCTGCTAACTAATTAACTAATCTATACCTATTATACCCTTCTATGCCCATGTACCTCCCCTAAATGTTGCAAAAATATGGGCCCACTAATTCTGATTGGACGGGGACAGGGGGTTGATCCTCACACCATGTCAATTTAGTTCATTTTTCTTAAGACCATTGTTTTAGCAGCCCGCCCCTTACAATTAATACATTTGCTTTATTTCCCACCCGTCTCATACAAATTTTGTATACAATTTTGTTACAATGTTGTAAATCTATGATGTCTTTGGTGTGAACTGGAGGGTGACCAGCAGGTCAGGGTTTTGAATGTCTGCCAAGTTGACTTCATCGGTATGCTTGCTAGCGTCCGCCGCACATGCGCAGTGCATCTCACTCGTGCCGCCACCTGCCAACCCCGTCCCAGTTACGTAAACTAATAAAAGTCAAAGAAGAAACATATTAAAATCAAAAATAAATGTTTTCACTGTATACCCACTAATTCTACCCTAATACCCTTTACTTAATATATCTATCCCGCATTAGTAGCCTTAGTATTTCACGTTATTAATTGCAACAAATGCAAAAGCTTCAGCATATAAAGCGTTA
>CAWUFW010022821.1:0-87695 GCA_963921515.1 Calotriton arnoldi | reverse complement strand
CGCTTTGTTCGCCCTAAGTTGGCGGGGGTATGCCCAGACGTGGGTCCCTTGCTCACTTTGCCACTGGATTCAAGCAAGCAAGCCTGGCTGATGACGGCTGGAATGCCAGAAACCGGTCCTAGGATGCTTGTTTCCGGTCCAGGGAAGACATGGCTTGGCAGTTCGTGCTGGACTGTTCCCATGAGGCACAGGGTCAGACTGATTTGCATATGGCCATGTCTGAACTGGGGTGGTGGAGTGAGCTAAAGAATGATGATGGATTAAACCCAGATCAGTTGACTGGGGGTGAGTGTTTGATTGGCTCAAACGTTCCGTCCATCATCCCCTTTTGTATCGCTTTGTTCGCCCTAAGTTGGCGGGGGTATGCCCAGACGTGGGTCCCTTGCTCACTTTGCCACTGGATTCAAGCAAGCCTGGCTGATGACGGCTGGAATGCCAGAAACCGGTCCTAGGATGCTTGTTTCCGGTCCAGGGAAGACATGGCTTGGCAGTTCGTGCTGGACTGTTCCCATGAGGCACAGGGTCAGACTGATTTGCATATGGCCATGTCTGAACTGGGGTGGTGGAGTGAGCTAAAGAATGATGATGGATTAAACCCAGATCAGTTGACTGGGGGTGAGTGTTTGATTGGCTCAAGCGTTCCGTCCATCATCCCCTTTTGTATCGCTTTGTTCGCCCTAAGTTGGCGGGGGTATGCCCAGACGTGGGTCCCTTGCTCACTTTGCCACTGGATTCAAGCAAGCCTGGCTGATGACGGCTGGAATGCCAGAAACCGGTCCTAGGATGCTTGTTTCCGGTCCAGGGAAGACATGGCTTGGCAGTTCGTGCTGGACTGTTCCCATGAGGCACAGGGTCAGACTGATTTGCATATGGCCATGTCTGAACTGGGGTGGTGGAGTGAGCTAAAGAATGATGATGGATTAAACCCAGATCAGTTGACTGGGGGTGAGTGTTTGATTGGCTCAAACGTTCCGTCCATCATCCCCTTTTGTATCGCTTTGTTCGCCCTAAGTTGGCGGGGGTATGCCCAGACGTGGGTCCCTTGCTCACTTTGCCACTGGATTCAAGCAAGCCTGGCTGATGACGGCTGGAATGCCAGAAACCGGTCCTAGGATGCTTGTTTCCGGTCCAGGGAAGACATGGCTTGGCAGTTCGTGCTGGACTGTTCCCATGAGGCACAGGGTCAGACTGATTTGCATATGGCCATGTCTGAACTGGGGTGGTGGAGTGAGCTAAAGAATGATGATGGATTAAACCCAGATCAGTTGACTGGGGGTGAGTGTTTGATTGGCTCAAACGTTCCGTCCATCATCCCCTTTTGTATCGCTTTGTTCGCCCTAAGTTGGCGGGGGTATGCCCAGACGTGGGTCCCTTGCTCACTTTGCCACTGGATTCAAGCAAGCCTGGCTGATGACGGCTGGAATGCCAGAAACCGGTCCTAGGATGCTTGTTTCCGGTCCAGGGAAGACATGGCTTGGCAGTTCGTGCTGGACTGTTCCCATGAGGCACAGGGTCAGACTGATTTGCATATGGCCATGTCTGAACTGGGGTGGTGGAGTGAGCTAAAGAATGATGATGGATTAAACCCAGATCAGTTGACTGGGGGTGAGTGTTTGATTGGCTCAAACGTTCCGTCCATCATCCCCTTTGTATCGCTTTGTTCGCCCTAAGTTGGCGGGGGTATGCCCAGACGTGGGTCCCTTGCTCACTTTGCCACTGGATTCAAGCAAGCCTGGCTGATGACGGCTGGAATGCCAGAAACCGGTCCTAGGATGCTTGTTTCCGGTCCAGGGAAGACATGGCTTGGCAGTTCGTGCTGGACTGTTCCCATGAGGCACAGGGTCAGACTGATTTGCATATGGCCATGTCTGAACTGGGGTGGTGGAGTGAGCTAAAGAATGATGATGGATTAAACCCAGATCAGTTGACTGGGGGTGAGTGTTTGATTGGCTCAAACGTTCCGTCCATCATCCCCTTTTGTATCGCTTTGTTCGCCCTAAGTTGGCGGGGGTATGCCCAGACGTGGGTCCCTTGCTCACTTTGCCACTGGATTCAAGCAAGCCTGGCTGATGACGGCTGGAATGCCAGAAACCGGTCCTAGGATGCTTGTTTCCGGTCCAGGGAAGACATGGCTTGGCAGTTCGTGCTGGACTGTTCCCATGAGGCACAGGGTCAGACTGATTTGCATATGGCCATGTCTGAACTGGGGTGGTGGAGTGAGCTAAAGAATGATGATGGATTAAACCCAGATCAGTTGACTGGGGGTGAGTGTTTGATTGGCTCAAACGTTCCGTCCATCATCCCCTTTTGTATCGCTTTGTTCGCCCTAAGTTGGCGGGGGTATGCCCAGACGTGGGTCCCTTGCTCACTTTGCCACTGGATTCAAGCAAGCCTGGCTGATGACGGCTGGAATGCCAGAAACCGGTCCTAGGATGCTTGTTTCCGGTCCAGGGAAGACATGGCTTGGCAGTTCGTGCTGGACTGTTCCCATGAGGCACAGGGTCAGACTGATTTGCATATGGCCATGTCTGAACTGGGGTGGTGGAGTGAGCTAAAGAATGATGATGGATTAAACCCAGATCAGTTGACTGGGGGTGAGT
Source organism: Calotriton arnoldi (assembly GCA_963921515.1). NCBI lineage: Eukaryota > Metazoa > Chordata > Amphibia > Caudata > Salamandridae > Calotriton > Calotriton arnoldi. The sequence continues at coordinate 85,095 of CAWUFW010022821.1, read as the reverse complement.
GTTTGATTGGCTCAAACGTTCCGTCCATCATCCCCTTTTGTATCGCTTTGTTCGCCCTAAGTTGGCGGGGGTATGCCCAGACGTGGGTCCCTTGCTCACTTTGCCACTGGATTCAAGCAAGCCTGGCTGATGACGGCTGGAATGCCAGAAACCGGTCCTAGGATGCTTGTTTCCGGTCCAGGGAAGACATGGCTTGGCAGTTCGTGCTGGACTGTTCCCATGAGGCACAGGGTCAGACTGATTTGCATATGGCCATGTCTGAACTGGGGTGGTGGAGTGAGCTAAAGAATGATGATGGATTAAACCCAGATCAGTTGACTGGGGGTGAGTGTTTGATTGGCTCAAACGTTCCGTCCATCATCCCCTTTTGTATCGCTTTGTTCGCCCTAAGTTGGCGGGGGTATGCCCAGACGTGGGTCCCTTGCTCACTTTGCCACTGGATTCAAGCAAGCCTGGCTGATGACGGCTGGAATGCCAGAAACCGGTCCTAGGATGCTTGTTTCCGGTCCAGGGAAGACATGGCTTGGCAGTTCGTGCTGGACTGTTCCCATGAGGCACAGGGTCAGACTGATTTGCATATGGCCATGTCTGAACTGGGGTGGTGGAGTGAGCTAAAGAATGATGATGGATTAAACCCAGATCAGTTGACTGGGGGTGAGTGTTTGATTGGCTCAAACGTTCCGTCCATCATCCCCTTTTGTATCGCTTTGTTCGCCCTAAGTTGGCGGGGGTATGCCCAGACGTGGGTCCCTTGCTCACTTTGCCACTGGATTCAAGCAAGCCTGGCTGATGACGGCTGGAATGCCAGAAACCGGTCCTAGGATGCTTGTTTCCGGTCCAGGGAAGACATGGCTTGGCAGTTCGTGCTGGACTGTTCCCATGAGGCACAGGGTCAGACTGATTTGCATATGGCCATGTCTGAACTGGGGTGGTGGAGTGAGCTAAAGAATGATGATGGATTAAACCCAGATCAGTTGACTGGGGGTGAGTGTTTGATTGGCTCAAACGTTCCGTCCATCATCCCCTTTGTATCGCTTTGTTCGCCCTAAGTTGGCGGGGGTATGCCCAGACGTGGGTCCCTTGCTCACTTTGCCACTGGATTCAAGCAAGCCTGGCTGATGACGGCTGGAATGCCAGAAACCGGTCCTAGGATGCTTGTTTCCGGTCCAGGGAAGACATGGCTTGGCAGTTCGTGCTGGACTGTTCCCATGAGGCACAGGGTCAGACTGATTTGCATATGGCCATGTCTGAACTGGGGTGGTGGAGTGAGCTAAAGAATGATGATGGATTAAACCCAGATCAGTTGACTGGGGGTGAGTGTTTGATTGGCTCAAACGTTCCGTCCATCATCCCCTTTTGTATCGCTTTGTTCGCCCTAAGTTGGCGGGGGTATGCCCAGACGTGGGTCCCTTGCTCACTTTGCCACTGGATTCAAGCAAGCCTGGCTGATGACGGCTGGAATGCCAGAAACCGGTCCTAGGATGCTTGTTTCCGGTCCAGGGAAGACATGGCTTGGCAGTTCGTGCTGGACTGTTCCCATGAGGCACAGGGTCAGACTGATTTGCATATGGCCATGTCTGAACTGGGGTGGTGGAGTGAGCTAAAGAATGATGATGGATTAAACCCAGATCAGTTGACTGGGGGTGAGTGTTTGATTGGCTCAAACGTTCCGTCCATCATCCCCTTTTGTATCGCTTTGTTCGCCCTAAGTTGGCGGGGGTATGCCCAGACGTGGGTCCCTTGCTCACTTTGCCACTGGATTCAAGCAAGCCTGGCTGATGACGGCTGGAATGCCAGAAACCGGTCCTAGGATGCTTGTTTCCGGTCCAGGGAAGACATGGCTTGGCAGTTCGTGCTGGACTGTTCCCATGAGGCACAGGGTCAGACTGATTTGCATATGGCCATGTCTGAACTGGGGTGGTGGAGTGAGCTAAAGAATGATGATGGATTAAACCCAGATCAGTTGACTGGGGGTGAGTGTTTGATTGGCTCAAACGTTCCGTCCATCATCCCCTTTGTATCGCTTTGTTCGCCCTAAGTTGGCGGGGGTATGCCCAGACGTGGGTCCCTTGCTCACTTTGCCACTGGATTCAAGCAAGCCTGGCTGATGACGGCTGGAATGCCAGAAACCGGTCCTAGGATGCTTGTTTCCGGTCCAGGGAAGACATGGCTTGGCAGTTCGTGCTGGACTGTTCCCATGAGGCACAGGGTCAGACTGATTTGCATATGGCCATGTCTGAACTGGGGTGGTGGAGTGAGCTAAAGAATGATGATGGATTAAACCCAGATCAGTTGACTGGGGGTGAGTGTTTGATTGGCTCAAACGTTCCGTCCATCATCCCCTTTTGTATCGCTTTGTTCGCCCTAAGTTGGCGGGGGCATGCCCAGACGTGGGTCCCTTGCTCACTTTGCCACTGGATTCAAGCAAGCCTGGCTGATGACGGCTGGAATGCCAGAAACCGGTCCTAGGATGCTTGTTTCCGGTCCAGGGAAGACATGGCTTGGCAGTTCGTGCTGGACTGTTCCCATGAGGCACAGGGTCAGACTGATTTGCATATGGCCATGTCTGAACTGGGGTGGTGGAGTGAGCTAAAGAATGATGATGGATTAAACCCAGATCAGTTGACTGGGGGTGAGTGTTTGATTGGCTCAAACGTTCCGTCCATCATCCCCTTTTGTATCGCTTTGTTCGCCCTAAGTTGGCGGGGGTATGCCCAGACGTGGGTCCCTTGCTCACTTTGCCACTGGATTCAAGCAAGCCTGGCTGATGACGGCTGGAATGCCAGAAACCGGTCCTAGGATGCTTGTTTCCGGTCCAGGGAAGACATGGCTTGGCAGTTCGTGCTGGACTGTTCCCATGAGGCACAGGGTCAGACTGATTTGCATATGGCCATGTCTGAACTGGGGTGGTGGAGTGAGCTAAAGAATGATGATGGATTAAACCCAGATCAGTTGACTGGGGGTGAGTGTTTGATTGGGGGTGAGTGTTTGATTGGCTCAAACGTTCCGTCCATCATCCCCTTTTGTATCGCTTTGTTCGCCCTAAGTTGGCGGGGGTATGCCCAGACGTGGGTCCCTTGCTCACTTTGCCACTGGATTCAAGCAAGCCTGGCTGATGACGGCTGGAATGCCAGAAACCGGTCCTAGGATGCTTGTTTCCGGTCCAGGGAAGACATGGCTTGGCAGTTCGTGCTGGACTGTTCCCATGAGGCACAGGGTCAGACTGATTTGCATATGGCCATGTCTGAACTGGGGTGGTGGAGTGAGCTAAAGAATGATGATGGATTAAACCCAGATCAGTTGACTGGGGGTGAGTGTTTGATTGGCTCAAACGTTCCGTCCATCATCCCCTTTTGTATCGCTTTGTTCGCCCTAAGTTGGCGGGGGTATGCCCAGACGTGGGTCCCTTGCTCACTTTGCCACTGGATTCAAGCAAGCCTGGCTGATGACGGCTGGAATGCCAGAAACCGGTCCTAGGATGCTTGTTTCCGGTCCAGGGAAGACATGGCTTGGCAGTTCGTGCTGGACTGTTCCCATGAGGCACAGGGTCAGACTGATTTGCATATGGCCATGTCTGAACTGGGGTGGTGGAGTGAGCTAAAGAATGATGATGGATTAAACCCAGATCAGTTGACTGGGGGTGAGTGTTTGATTGGCTCAAACGTTCCGTCCATCATCCCCTTTTGTATCGCTTTGTTCGCCCTAAGTTGGCGGGGGTATGCCCAGACGTGGGTCCCTTGCTCACTTTGCCACTGGATTCAAGCAAGCCTGGCTGATGACGGCTGGAATGCCAGAAACCGGTCCTAGGATGCTTGTTTCCGGTCCAGGGAAGACATGGCTTGGCAGTTCGTGCTGGACTGTTCCCATGAGGCACAGGGTCAGACTGATTTGCATATGGCCATGTCTGAACTGGGGTGGTGGAGTGAGCTAAAGAATGATGATGGATTAAACCCAGATCAGTTGACTGGGGGTGAGTGTTTGATTGGGGGTGAGTGTTTGATTGGCTCAAACGTTCCGTCCATCATCCCCTTTTGTATCGCTTTGTTCGCCCTAAGTTGGCGGGGGTATGCCCAGACGTGGGTCCCTTGCTCACTTTGCCACTGGATTCAAGCAAGCCTGGCTGATGACGGCTGGAATGCCAGAAACCGGTCCTAGGATGCTTGTTTCCGGTCCAGGGAAGACATGGCTTGGCAGTTCGTGCTGGACTGTTCCCATGAGGCACAGGGTCAGACTGATTTGCATATGGCCATGTCTGAACTGGGGTGGTGGAGTGAGCTAAAGAATGATGATGGATTAAACCCAGATCAGTTGACTGGGGGTGAGTGTTTGATTGGCTCAAACGTTCCGTCCATCATCCCCTTTTGTATCGCTTTGTTCGCCCTAAGTTGGCGGGGGTATGCCCAGACGTGGGTCCCTTGCTCACTTTGCCACTGGATTCAAGCAAGCCTGGCTGATGACGGCTGGAATGCCAGAAACCGGTCCTAGGATGCTTGTTTCCGGTCCAGGGAAGACATGGCTTGGCAGTTCGTGCTGGACTGTTCCCATGAGGCACAGGGTCAGACTGATTTGCATATGGCCATGTCTGAACTGGGGTGGTGCAGTGAGCTAAAGAATGATGATGGATTAAACCCAGATCAGTTGACTGGGGGTGAGTGTTTGATTGGCTCAAAAGTTCCGTCCATCATCCCCTTTTGTATCTATATGTTTATTCAGGCATGGTTTTTTGACCTGTGTATAGAATTCAATGTATTAGGAATAAGGGGTAGTGATCATTGGGCGTTAAAATTGTCCATAGAGGCAGCACCAATATTGAGGGAGCGAGTTATTCCAATGGAAATAGACTTCCCAAATCATTTAACAGCGAGGATACATGAAAAATACATTGACCAATTGATGCAGTATCAAATCCTTCATGAGATGGCCCGTGATAGGGCCAAAGGTCAGCCAAATGTAGTATGGTATGCAAAGACCATTGCAGAGGTTGTAAATCGACTGAGGCCAGCAGTAAGGTTATGTAATAAGAAAGTAAACAAGCATTGGCATAGCCAATAGGTCTCGCTTTTGGGACCTTATAAGTATTTAGTTATGCAGCACAATATCCTTGGTGCAACAACATCAACTGTTGCATGGCTAAACATTTATAAGGTCCCAAAGGCGAGACCTATTGGCTATGCCAATGCTTGTTTAGCCATGTCACTCACCCAACTAACAAGCGCACACAGCCACTACTTACAAAAACAACTTACTACTTCCCCTTCCAAACTTATTCTCATCATTCTATCCCTACTCTAAACTCTACTAAGCACACAATAAAACAAGAGCACAAACCTAACACAACTAATGTACAAAGGAAAAAATGTACTAATTTACTATTAACCTCTGATCTTGGGTTCTGGAGTAGTGTGCTACTTGCCGCAAAGCGCTTCAACGCCCCGTCAGGAGTAGGAAGCGCTATATAAATACCATTTACAATTACATCTAGCTTTTTGAATGCATGAAAAGCTTTTATTATCATTGATATCCTTCTCAGCTCACACCGCTGCACATTGAAACATACAAAATAATAAATATTGTAGCAGAAACATGCAACACTGATGTACTACCTCTGCCACAGTGATCATTTCATCTGGAACTACTGACTTGACAACTTATATGAAATATTTTCTAGATTAACCCTGAACATGGAAAGCATGCTGTTCTGTCTAGGGCATAGAAGCCCAACGTGGATCGAGAATGCTGTATCCATGCCAGATTTTCCAAATAACTACATAAAATCCATCTACACAAAGTTAATGTAAATGGTATTCATTTACTCAGTTGGTTGTTATCTGGAAATCTGGCCTATTGGATCCCGGAATCGCTCATTCCTGGCAACTGAAAAATATAATGGCATGCCCAACGATTCCTGTGTGCAAAATACAACGAGGCTCAATCAGCTGAGACGTTTCAAACTGTCATTGCACCAGCGTGGCACTCCACAGCTGGACATGATGTAAAGGAAACACATAGGGAGCCCCAGTTCTGTGTTCTGCCATTCCCACATTAAAGCATGGGTGCTTTTATCAACAATGACCAGTCTGCGTGCTGTTCACATGCCGCTGTGCCAGTGAGAAGCAAACAGCACGCAGAGGGAACGTCGAACTCTCGTTTCCCTTGGAGCGCAGCTGTCCGTTGAACTGCGTCAGCGATCCAGACGCGCCAACTCCTTATCACCAGGGAGCCTCATCCACCCCACTCAGGCAGCCAACACCGCCGGGCAGCACTCCTAACAAATCGGTGACAGGCTCTTTAAGTGTCCGACAGATCCTGGTGAGAATGAAGGGTAGCAGGCCTGGCATGTAGGAAGGGGAGGGCATATTAATCGGCTCCCAGGCAAAACTCTGACAGCAACAGGGAAGTTAACTCATTAACAGCCCGGTAAGCACGACGCCACTATTGATTTCTTAGAACCAGCCCTCCCTCACGTTCCAGTATGTCATATCAGCATCACTTTTTATCTCATTTCAACATTTTGTGTCTCACGTACTGAGCACACACACACCGTGCGCCTGCAAGGAGAGCGTGTCGGACTTGATACACAGAGAATGATGACAGAAAAGGACCAACGGGCCCACAAAGTGTATTCACTTCAAAAGAAGCCTAGTGTAGACACTACAGCGCCTTGTCGGCCTTCCTCGTGCTCCGAGCATGAGGTGAGACTTCAGCCCAAACACAGGAAATTCACTTGCTCGATACACGAACAACCATGAGAGAAGCTAATAGGTCTCACGTTTTTTGACTTATTGGTTTTGCCTCAGCACTGGCAAAATGCTAAATGCTTTCTGTAGATGGTATGTAGCATCAGCAAAACAAGCTCCCCATATAAGACATGATGAAGTGTGTGGACACTGGGACACCTGATCACGTAACTCCTTTGTGTAGGAGGTTGTATGCACCCAGCAATGAAAACCACACTCTGGTAAAAGGGATAGCTTCACCAAAAAATGCGAGACCTATTGCAATGCAAATGCTTGTTGCTCATGGTGCAGTGCTTCTGTCCAGAAGCATCGTCAGAGGACCTTACTAGCACTGAGTTCCTAAATTACTTCCTAGATGATCTTGTATGGCGCCTCTGCGGTCTTATTGTAACTAACTCTCCGGCCAGTTGCCGATTCGTACCACTGGTTGCTGAAATTGGTCTCTGTCTACCTTCAGTTAGTCCTGCAGATGGTGGTTGGGAAGAGTGGCTGAATGTGAAATTTGTTTTCTTTTTTTACATATTGTAAAGGAATGATAACTAGATGGCTGAGTAAATTAAACATACATTGATGAAAATTGTGTGCTCTTGAGGTCCTGAGTTTGAATCCTGGCAATGCCAATTCAGCAAGGTCGCTATACTGAATATCATTAACAGTTAACAGTAATAAATGCTATTTATATTTCTTAGAAGTGGCCATTTGAAGCATTACATAAAATTCAATGTTTTCTCCCTTAATACTTTTGAAGGGGAAGGCTGAGAAGATGATGTGGTTTTTGTGTATGTGTTTCCTACGACTCTTACCCCTGAAGTGCTGATCTATAGGAAAAGCTTTAAGAGAGGAGTGTGTTTGAGAGCAAGGCCATACACAACAACGATGTGGATGGTGTAGTTACCAATCACAAGGAGCGATCAACATCCGGCTTCCAACTGATGACTGAAATATCGAGCTTTATTCTTATTGCCCAGGATGTCACTTGGAACCCAACGATGAAAATCAAACCTCTTATTTATAGAAAACTATCTATCAAGTTAAGTTTCACCACAACCGTCTAAAAATCACATCAGCCAGATTTTAGCTGGAATCTGAGTAATCTCTACCATCTAATTCTCTTCAGTCACCATAAAATCATGTTCAGATTAGAGCCCCACAAATCTCTATCATATCCGAAAGTAAACAACTCAGAGTAATTCATTATTTTTGCAACCCTGAATTTGGTTAAGCAACTGAAGTTATCCTTCCATCAGGATGGCACTAGGAGTGTAGCTGTCCCGTAAACCTGACACTTCTGAAGCTGGGGTTTTCTCCAATCTGTAGGCATCTCTACCCACATAAGATCAAGTCAGCACCTGAGATTCTCACCTTAAATCCTTAGAAAGGTTTCTACTGACATCAGGGATAGGCTTCTGCCAACTCAGGAGGCTCGTGGTTATTCTCTTCAAATCAGCAGCTGAGCAATTACCACATTTGAAGCAGTGCTAATCCCCAAACACAGGGCGCCAGAATCCCCAGAATCCATCACATTACCAGGAACTGCGCTTCTGGCGTCCACTCTTCATCACCCAGCAGGATCTGCCTCTATCTGAAGATGAGACCATACCTCAGCGGGATAATGTCTCCCTCCAATCCAAACCTGAACCCTCGTGGGTCTGTTCGTTGTTCATCTCATGCCGCATCATGATCTGGACAGGCCCCTCCCCAAGCACCAGGAGTTGGTATTCCTCTCCCACACCGGTAGCGAGTTTTCTCCTTCTCTCACTTCGGGAGATGGGCTCATTTCCCTTTCATCAGCATGCAAGCATATGTCCATATCCAGAGCTGGGATTCTACTCGACATGAGTTGAAAGCGCTCCTAGTCCTACAGGAGAAAAGCTTTTCCCTGAAGACTTTACCCGCTTCTTCATAATTGGGAGCTGGCTTTCTCCCGGAATCAGGGGTTAACGCGCACCCATCTAGTAACTTCGTACCCACAATCGACGTTTTGCTTCTGTCTACCCTTTATCGGCAGATCACGTACCAAGGGAGGAGTTTCTTCAGCACACCAATACCTCTACACTGCGACCTACATGCCACTACATACACTCGGATTAGAACGTCTACCTCCCCCAACCCACACACGCACCTCACCCTCTCCGAATCAAGGGATGGCCCGTCACCCATCCCAAATCAGATGCGGACCTCCCCCCAAAACACTGAAATCCGAAGACTAAATTAACCGACATGCAGAAGAAACTGGATGTCCGTCCCGCTCCATTAGGCAGACGAAACCGCCCCAAGTTGGTGCAAAAGGCCCCTTCGAAACAACCAGGGCTGGTGGAAGAGGCGAGAAGGGATGGGGAGGGCTGGGACAGAACGGGACATATCCGTTTTCACCAATAAAGAAGCATATATTTCGTTTTCTTCCCCCGCTAGGTCACTCCTCATGAACTTTTAGGTCACGACTTTGACAACTTTATTTGGCAAGCATTGTGGACATGTAGGTCTCTTTTACTAATATTATGTCGATTTGGTGCCCTTACAGACCAGAAAATGTAGGGCTCTCTTGTTATTATAGTATTTTTTTTTTTGCAGTTTTAGAGTTTTATCGCGAACTCAACCTGAAGGTATCGGAGCGCTTTGAATGAGCACCAATTACATTTCACAACAACATATTTATTTCAGCAGGGATCGTGTCAGTTTAGCCCGAGGCCCTGGACAGCCGTGTCAGCTGGGCACGGGATGGAGCAGGGATGGGCTGCTGCAGCTGTGGGGGCGAGTGACGGCCCAACTCCAGCACGTGTGCGAGATGTCTCTTCTGTGCATCAGCGTTAATTCACGAGCCTGGGGCCCCAGCAATGCTCAAAGTCTGCTTGACGTTGTTTGTGGGTTTTTCCCCCTCTGCACTGCTGCTTGGAATGAGAACCCGGAACAATGCTTCGCAGGACAAGTTTAATAGTTCTGAAGACGTCGGACGGACAAGAGTGTCTGAACGCTGTATGCGCTTTAGTGAACTTCAGTCAACTCACAGACAGCGAATTCCCACCGCCATGCACACTATACCAGTGGGAGCTCGACGTGCTGGCTTCTGGAACAAGCGGAACAGGAGGTAAAAGCGGGTCTGAGTTTATTTTTTGCATCGCGCTTTCAGTTTGAGTGAAAGCGCGATGCAAAAAATAAACACGCGCCGCCATTAACAAAGCCCCTGGCCCGGCTGCACACGTCGTGCAGACGTCTGTTTTGCATTATCGGGCACGATAATGCAAAACAGATGCTGCTGCTGCGCCCGCCTTTGCCCAATTGCGTGCTGTCTTTCTTAAAAAGACGCACGCAAAGCCCAATAGCCGGGGGGAAAACGAAAAGCACACGCTCGGGATTCCTAGGTCAGTTTTTAAACCCCCTACATGAGGTCTCTCGCTGCGCGAGCTGTGCTGCGCACTGCAACGCTAAGCGCGAGACCTAACAAAGCTTTGAAGAGAGGAGCGGGGGCGAGCGAGCGCGGCAGCCTGCTGAGCTGACAAGACGCTCATGCGTCATGGCCTTTTCTGTGCGGTTACCCGCACGGCCGCCATGTGTTTCCAATTATCGCGCCCACGTCTGGGCACGATAATTGGAAACAGATGCCGGCCGTGCGGGTAACCGCATAAAAAAGGCCATGACGCACGAGCGTCTGATCAGCTTTTTGAAACCCCTACATAAAGTCTTCGCCAGAGCAGCGCTTGCGCGCTACTCTAGGCTTGACCTAAAAAGGAACTGCCTTGCCAGCACTCTAAGCAGCAGTGGTTTGATAAAGAGTGTGTGCTCGCTAGGAAGGAGTTGAGGAAAGCAGGAAGGGTGAGGCGATTCGTCAGCCCCGTAAATGCGAATGAGGTCTATGACTGTAAGAAAGGGAGTATGAGGTTTGGGTTGGGAGAAAGAAGTAGGCTTTCTTCCAATCAAACTGGGATCTTATGATCAGTACATTACAAGGAAATTACATGAGGAAGTTCTGGAAGTTGGTCCAGAGGGGATGCAGTATTGCGTCCCCACCGGCAAGATGCATGGTGCCAGAAACTGACTGGGTAGCTTATTTAAGTTATATTTATAAGCCCAGGGAGATAGCTGTGAGGAAATGCTGGCCAAACTTGGTGGAGGAAGCTTTTGAGTCGTTCTCCATCCAATCTATTGCCAAGTTGATAACCTCCCTAAATGTAACCAAAGCAGCAGGACCGGACAATTTGCCAGCAATTGTGATTAAGTCAAACCCATTGTGGTGGGCAGGATTTTTCTCAAACGTTTTTATAACCATAACCAAAACTGGTATAATACCTCCAAGCTGGAAGGGCGCAATAATAAAACCCATACACAAAAAAGGCGCGATTAATGTTCCAGGCAATTATCGTCTGATAAGCATGTTGGATGTAGGTTATACTCCGGTCTTTAAGGAATTGGATTGGGGCAACGGAATTGTCCCTATGGAGCAGGGGGGCTTTAAGCCTGGGCACTCAACAATAGTTCCCTGCTTCAGCTTATAGGCCTTGGGGCAGAAGGCAAAGGAAACAACTGGGAGTTTATTCTGCTGTTTTGTTGATTTTAGTTCAGCTTTCGATTTGGTAGACCGCAGTACACTCTGGGCTAAATTAAGACAACAAGGTATCCCACAATGCTTATTAGCATTCCTGCAGGAATTACATGCTGGGAATTGGGCCCAAGTGGAGTTTGATTTAGATGGGGCCCTTTCAGGGAGAATCCCTCTGAGAAATGGGTTAAGGCAGGGCTGGGTCCTGGCCTGTTCTCCTTGTTCCTTGCTGACCTTCCAAGGGTAGGTCGCAGCGACTCATTCCTTTTCCCCCAAAATAGGGGGTAGACAGGTCTCGTGCCTACTCTATGCAGACGTTTTGGAAATTCTGGACTTGACCCAAGTAGGCCTGCAGAGGAAGTTGGAATAATTATTGTGAGGCTAATAAACTGAAGGTGAATCTGGAATAAACAAAAATAATCCCTTTTGGGGAAAAGGGAAGCCGTATAAGTGGCTGTTAGGTAATAGCAGGGTTGAGGTTGTGTCATCATAAGGTACCTGGGTATGACATTTACAGTTGAGCCGGGTCTTGCATAAAGAGTTGGTGGAGATGAGGGCAGCAGCAACTATAGGGGGCCTTGTTCGTTTTAAGAAGCCCTTCGGTGGCCCTTCCTGGTCTCCCCTTTTGACAGCTTATAATGCAATGGTCCCTACTCAATGCTCTATGGGGCCGAGGTATTGTCCCTAAGTATAGAGGGAAGCTGGGAGAGATGTAAGTTTTTGAAAAAATTGTTAGCTCTCCCAAAAGGTGCAATGAGCCAGGCAATAAGGCTGGAAGGAAACCTGCTGGCTTGGAATTATTTAGCCTATAAAGCAACCTTGCGATTTTGGGATAAACTTTGGGTCTCAGAGTTACAGAAGGTATCAGCCTTATGTGCTACTGAAATAAAAAAGAGTGAATTAAAGTGAGCGGTCCTAAATAAGCAGACAATGTTCATGGGCAGACTAGAGTTGGGGGCATACCACTCGAAATGGTAGATGTTTCCACCCATCTGGGCGTTACTTTATCATCAACTCTTGGAAACCGCAAGTCGACCTATTGATTCTAAAACACTAACAGATTGGAGGCGCTATAATTAAAGACCACAGTTCCTCCTTCTCTAAATCTATTTGTAGTATCTTCCTGTTGTGTTTGCAATGTTCCCTGTTCCCTTGTTACTAGCTGCTCAGCCAGTGTGTGTGTTCTGTATGGAATGTTGGTGTGATGGGCATGAGTGGAATGCTTGGGTGTCTGGTGTGAGTGTTGAAGGTGAAGATGGGCTGAGCAGCAGGGAGGCTGCTCCTGGTGGGGTTGCTACAACTGAAGTTTTGGACTTAATAAACAACTTACAAAGATACTACTCGGCTACGTCTACTTCATCACCTCTACGCTTGGAACCTCATCACTACATTTTGGTGACGATCTGGAGACTAACTCTCGCTCTAAAAGTGGTCTTAAGGAAGTTAAAGATGATGTACCAAGGAAGTCTTCATGTTGGTAGGAACCTGGAGAAACTACAAGCGCAGACAGCACACGGAACAGTTCTGAGAGACAGTGGTTCACAAATGATCACACAGACAGCACTTGTACACTTCCAGGAGGAAGTGTTGAAACAAAAGAATCAAGACCCACAAGAAACATGTGAAACTGGAGCAGCACGCCTCGCAACCCCACAAGTGTCCTTCACACCGGACAGCCCGAGCCTTGGTGTGCTGTGCTCACTATTCATCTTGTGGACATCAAACATTTGTGGCAAGCTACACCGGTCTAGAGTACGCTTCTTACAACATGATTTGGTAGCTTCTACAAGCTTTACAAGTGCAGCGTGTGCTTCACAAGCGTGGTTTATCTGTGCTTTGAAAATATGTCTGCTGGTTCAACACTGTGCAGTGATGGATTCGTGTTTTCACAAGACACGAAGCGAGGTGAAATGTGTGGCCTTACTTCTACAAGCAAGTATATGTTTATATTCTCAACTTTCTTTGTTCAGCTTGTTGCATGCGCGTTTTAGTAAAGTTTTGACTTTAGCCATCCTGCTTAAGGAATACCTTATGGTCACAGGTTTGTCTGAAACAACGTGAGCCGAATTCTTCATAAATGTTTATTTTGTTTTTCAATCGTATTGACGATCTACCAGTCAGGTTGTTTAAACCTTTTCCTTGCGGTTTAAATTACTAATTGAGCGCGTGCACCTTACCTGGTTTGTCGCGCAGTGCCACAGTGTGTTCTTCTGTGACGTCTTGGAGGCTGTGTTCAATCTTCGATGTTCTGAGACGCATGGCAGCATGGAGGCACTGGGAGCCATCCGGCGAGCCATCATGTACGTGCCATCTTCTTTTCATGTACGAGGGGTCTGGTTTGCCTTGATCTCAGCCGGTGCTGCCCAGAGGATTTAACTGTTTGGTCACTTTCCAGATTTGCACCGACATAGACAAGGATGACTGTATGTGTGATGCGGGTTTAGCCGCTACCCCTCTGCTACATTGTCACACGTTATTTTGCAGCTATGGCGAGCTACAAATTCAGTAAGCTTGCCAGTGTCGTCGTTTCCAGCTATGCAGTTCTCTTGTGAGTTATTCTCTTCCTGGTACACACGTTGATCTACACCTTATTTTCAGCTTGATCTGGTCTATTTATTTTGCTTAGTGTTTGCTGCTCCTGGATGAATACTGCACCTGAACGCTTCTGTCTATATTTTTTTTGCTGCTTATTACACTGGGAGGCTGTTTCACACAAAGACATTTTATCATTTTTGTGCAACTGTGACATCACACGGGTGAGAGCTCGCTCCCCGGCGGAGGTCTTCGTTGTTTCTGGCCATTGTTTTGTTACATTACTATGTTCTGTGCTTTTTTTTTTCTTTTCGCCCTTACATTTGGGATTGCTGTATTGTTTTTTTTTCACCTTGTGCTGCACCTTTTCTGAAAGTGTTATTTTTTGCATAAGTCACCTTGTGCTGTACGTTGTTTATGTAGTATTTAAGCCCTTAGATGGGTATGGGTTTTTTGTCCCATTTCCACGTCGTAAGCCACATTACCCTTACAAGAGGGGTGGCTTAAAGGGGTGTCTTTCTCTTTTTCACAGGTGATGGGTTTTAGTCCCATTTTAATGCTGTTAGTCATGTCCCTTTCAAGAGGGGTGGCTTAAAGGGGTGTTATTCCCTTTTTCACAGGTGATGGGTTTTAGTCCCATTTTAATGCTGTACGCGGTTATTCATTACACGAGGGGTGGCTTAAGGGATGTCTCCCCCTTTTTCACAGTTTATGGGTGGTTGTCTCATTTAACGCGATGTTGTCATTTTCCCAATGTGTGTAAGTCACCCTGTGCTTCAAGTTGGTCATGTTATGTGTATAAGTCACCTTGTGCTTCACATTTGTTGTCATCTTAATGGGTGCAAGTCCCATTCAACTCTGTTAGTTTTGTCATAAAAAAAAATGTTTTACCCCTACATGAGGGAGGTTTTGATAGGTCATGTGACCCTTTGAGGGATGACTTAACGAGTGTCAGTCCCATCTGCACAGTTTACGTTATGGGTCACAGTCCCATTTTCGCATGTTTTGTCCCTTACATGAGGGGAGGCACGTTGGGTCATTGTCCCTTCTCCACCTTTTACATGGTTTTGCTCCTTACATAAGGAGTAGGTACATGGGTGCAGTCCACCCATCGTGTCAGAGTTGTGGGGGTGCGTTACTCCCATGTTTCTCTTCAGAGTTAGAGTTCTCAGAGTGTCTTTCTTCCGTCGTTCTCTTCTCAGTGTTCCACGTGTCTTTTCATGTGGTGTTATCTCACTTTGTGTCAGTGAGCTTAACGTTCTCTATACTTTCCTTTTGTTTTAATATTAAAGGAGGAGGAGGATGTGTGATATTTTGTGTGTATCTTTTCATTCTTCTTTAGTCTTGTTTCCCTCTCGTGATGTGGTTGTTACCATTCATCCCTGGGTTATGGAATATGGACTTCATTTGTACATTGTTGTGTATAGTTGTTTTCACTTTAGGATGGTATTATTAATTTTCAATTTTAAGGGGAGAAGATAATGTAGTATCTTTCTCTTGTGGTTATTATGTTCCCTTGTTCCTGGTTCCTCGCTGCTCAGCCAGTGTGAGTGTTCTGTATGGAATGTTGGTGTGATGGGCATGAGTGGAATGTTGGTGTGATGGGCATGAGTGGAATGCTTGGGTGTCTGGTGTGAGTGTTCTGTATGGAATGTTGGTGTGATGGGCATGAGTGGAATGCTTGGGTGTCTGGTGTGAGTGTTCTGTATGGAATGTTGGTGTGATGGGCATGAGTGGAATGTTGGTGTGATGGGCATGAGTGGAATGCTTGGGTGTCTGGTGTGAGTGTTCTGTATGGAATGTTGGTGTGATGGGCATGAGTGGAATGTTGGTGTGATGGGCATGAGTGGAATGCTTGGGTGTCTGGTGTGAGTGTTCTGTATGGAATGTTGGTGTGATGGGCATGAGTGGAATGTTGGTGTGATGGGCATGAGTGGAATGTTGGTGTGATGGGCATGAGTGGAATGTTGGTGTGATGGGCATGAGTGGAATGTTGGTGTGATGGGCATGAGTGGAATGTTGGTGTGATGGGCATGAGTGGAATGTTGGTGTGATGGGCATGAGTGGAATGCTTGCGTGTCTGGTGTGAGTGTTGACAATTGGAAGATGGGCTGAGCAGCAGGGAGGCTGCTCCTGGTGGGGTTGCTACCACTGATGTTATGGACTTAATAAACAACTTACAGAGATACTTCTCGGCTACGTCTACTTCATCACCTCTACGCTTGGAACCTCATCATTACACTATTGCTCCAGCCCTACAAATCTACGATGCCAAAGCAACAAGCTCTGTTCTGTATGGCTCTGAACTGTGGGGCTTTGCTAATTTAACATGTCTTGTGAACTCTGAGAACAAGTTTCTGAGAGGCGTAGCCCGCCTTCCTGTTAGCACTCCATTGGTACTATTAATGCTGAATTTGGGCAGAAACTCAGTAGCTGATAGAGCCAGACTCCGTCCTTGTTGTTTTGGAGAACGTTGCGGTCCCAACCACAACTAGCCCAGTATAGATAGGCCCTAATAGATGTGATGGAGGCTGAAATTTCCTGGCATCCACAAATTAACAACTTCCTAATACTCATTGGTCTGCAATCACTATGGGATAATCCACAGTCTGTAACAGGCTTGTCTGCATCATCTCTCAAAAAACATTACTGGCTCTGGGTTAAACAATCGAAGATGGATTGTGCAGTCGGCTCGTCCCCGACAGGAAGATTCCTGGATTTTAAATGTTGTAGCTACCTGGGGCCCTATTAGGATGCCATCGCTGTCCCTTTAGACAGGAAATTATATTTACAATCTAGGGTTGGCATCCTTCCCTTGAAAACATTTACCAACAAATGGGCCCCAACTAGCGGCCTATTATGTCCGACCTGCAAGAGCTCCACAGAAACGATCAGCCAAGTAGTCTTTGCCTGTCCGGGTTACATACTCAAATGCCAGAAGTGGATTAAACCTTTAGGCAGACTACTGGGGACTCGTAGCAGTTGGACTACACTTACAATTTTCAAATCAGACCCCCAACCTCACATATGTTTGCTCTGTCGCATAATTTCTGGGGTGGATATGGGCTATCAGAGCCAAGGCAGCAATTGCCTCCTGAAAGCTGGTCGGAGGCCCCGCCGCCTTTCTCCACTACTCTGCAAATGCGACTACTGGTTAAAAAACCTTAGAAATTCACTTAATAAAACAAAGGTTACAGGGATGTTATAGTCAGGAAATAGAATTTAAAAACCTTACAAACAAAGAAGAAACAAAGGTTAATAAGACATTATAGTTCGGTTCCGATTTCACTCGTTACCCGAGCTAATTATAACTTACGCCCCCGCAATGCACTCGTTATGACCTCACATATTACATCACTCATGAAATGTTCATTGGCATCACTGATGACCTCACCGATGACATTTCAAATAACATCACTGATGACATCATCCTCACAACCACTCACACACCCACACAACCACTCACCCATTCACAGACCCATACTAGTACTCACACAGCCACTCACTTCTCCATAGAGCCACTCACACACCCACTCATACAGCCACTAACACAACCATTCACTCACCTATAAAGCTACTCATACAGTCACTCACCCATACAGCTACTCACACACCCACTTATTCACCTACAAAGTCACTCACACACCCACTCATTCACCCATACAGCCTCTCAACACAGGCACTCACTCACCCATACAAGCACTCACACACCAATACAATCACTTACATACGCATTCACACATTCATACTAGCACTCACACATCTACTCACTCACCCATACAGCTATTCACAAACTCACTCTCCAATACAGCCACTTACAGACTCACTTAACCTAACACCCACTCAAACAAATACTCACTCACCCATACAGCCACTTACATACCCAGTCATTCACTCACACAGCCATTTAGACACCCACCCACTCACCCATACAGTCACTACACACCCAGTTATCCACCCATAGAGCCACTCACTCACACAAATAGCCACTTGCACACCCACTCACTTGCCAATAGTCACTCACACACCATCTAACTCTCCCACACAGCTACTCACATACCCACTTATACAATGATGTCATTTGAGATGTCATGAGTGAAGTCATTTGAGATGTCATGAGTGATGTCATGAGTGATGTCATGAGTGATGTCACGAGTGATGTCACAAGTGATGTAATAGCAGTGCATGGCAGAGGCGTAAGTTATAGCTAGCTCGGGTAACTATAACTGCTGAATTTCACTGGTTTTGAACGAGTGAAATTGGAGCCTAACTATTGTCCATTTGCTCTATTAATCCAGGGACTGCATCAGTGACCGGGCTGTGTTTGCTCTGTGTAGAGAATTCACAGTATATTTTGAAGAGTTCAGAAATCTTTATGTACTTCTCAGGCTAACAGGAGTACTTAACCATGGTCCAAGTGCAGTTTGAAGAGTTACATACATAATAACAGTTGTTGATAGTGCTCTGCGGAAGACATATTAACCTTGTGTTTTACAATTCAAAAGTGTGACCATCAGCTGACACAGATATTGATAATAAATGCACCGACCGCTTTATCTGCCATGCCTTTATTATAGCGAGAGTTGCTGAATACACGGATCTCTGACGCAGGAGACAAGCTCCATAGCCATCTTACTCGCAGCCCTACCTAGTGACATTGCCATCCCCACAGCGGGGACTGATACTCGGAGATCACAGGGTCAAACTGTGCCTTTGCTTCTTGCAGGGTGGGTAACTTAAGGCCCACGAAGCTCGACAGTGCTAAGGATAAGCAGGGGGCTACATTCCAGAAGTGGCCCCCGAGCTCAGTGGGGTTGTCACTCATCTGCTTCCTCTGTTGCATCAGAGCTGGCCATCACCAGTCCCAGCTGGT
Source organism: Calotriton arnoldi (assembly GCA_963921515.1). NCBI lineage: Eukaryota > Metazoa > Chordata > Amphibia > Caudata > Salamandridae > Calotriton > Calotriton arnoldi. The sequence continues at coordinate 66,419 of CAWUFW010022821.1, read as the reverse complement.
CACCTGCTATGCAGGAGCAGGGTAGGGGCACTTACTTCCCCACCAAACTGCAGCTACCTTGGAGTCGGTCAGCTGTAAAGTGACAAAATGAGCTTTTGTTACAGAACTTATTTCCGGTCTAAGTTACTTGGCAGACAAGTGCATTCTGGGAGTGGTAGTCATAGTTTATGCCACACGAACTAGCGGGACTCATTTAATTTAAATCAATTGATTAAAACACTGATTTGTAAAACGAAAACCGGTAGTGGAAGAGGAGGCGAGAGTGAGTCGCGTGGCCCCCGCAGTCACTGGCACACGTGCTCCCGTAGCACAGGCACCAACCACCCGTTTCGGGGAGGCGGCTTCACGTGACGTAGGCATGTGGGAGATTCCCCTCACACACGCCCACAGTATGGGGGGCTCTCACCTTCCGTCCAAGGCTCCCCTGAACCTGCCTATCGCCTCCGCTCCTTTACCGGTCCTAGCACCCGAAACTTCCGCACCATACACCACAAATACAATTATTTGTACTGTAATCAAACAGTTGTCCACCTTTCCTACACTTCTTCTTTGGCTTCTTCTTTTGGGGCTTATCTGCACTAGCTGCAGGTTCAGCCCCCAGATTACTTGGGTGAGGCCTGACCCTGGACCAGTACCTCACTTTAGCTCAGACCAACCTCTGGGTGGTCATTTCCAAGGAGACAATCAAGGGGGAGGTCTTTAATGACTACCACCTTTCTTCAACTAAAGGACCCATGTATCTCGAGGGGCACTACAGCTACAGGCTTAACAGTGACCCCCCCCACCCCATCCCCTGGGATGGCCCTTACTCTTCTTGTCTCTCCTGGGAAGTACTGGTTTAATATAACCAGCATGTCATGCACAACTGTGTGACTGGCACAGGTATCTCTCACGGCAGTGGTTGAGGTTCCATTCACCAGTAGGTGGTCGAAGTGTCTACTACCCTCTGGAATCTCCAACTCACCTGTTGGGCCCACTTTCCAGTTGAAGGCGAGGAGGACTTCCTCATCTCAGAAACAACCCTCAAAGGCTACACTGGCAACCCCAGGAGTTACACTAGGGGTTTGGTTTTTAGGACATCTGGGGTCCTTGATGTGGTGTCCTGTCTTTTGACGACTGTGACACCATGCCCTATAGGGATCCCAATTCTTACCTTGGTACCCAGATTTGGTCTGTGAGGTGTCATTGGGCCCACCCTCCTGGACAGGTTTTGGGGGCCTACATGGGACTCCTTACTTTTATATTTTTCAGAGTGCCCCACTGTCTTTTCTGAAGGGGTCTTTTTGACCTCAGTCTTTTGGTCACCCCCACCATATCTAGTTTTGGATGCTCTTGTTTTTACCCAACGATCAGCCTTCATCCACAACTCTTGGGGAGAGACTGGTCCTAGGTCTACTAGGAACTGATGCAACTTTTCCTACACACAATTACTTAACAGATGTTCTTTCATTATCAAATTATAAAGCCCATCATAATCATGTACATTGTTACACTTGCACCAACCTCCTAGTGTTTTTCACTGAGTGATCTACAAAATCTACCCAGGTTTGGCCTTGGGTTTTCTTGGCCTCCCTGAACGTGATCCTATATTCCTCAGTGCTGAATCCAAAAGCCCTAAATGAGGGTATCCTTCCTGAGGTCACAGGATGTAGCATCTTTCTCAGTGAGTGTCAGGAGTCTATCCATGCACTTTCCTGAGAACATTTCTCACAGGATAGCACTCCACTGCTTCCTGTGGACCTGTCTACTAAGACAGGTTCTCTCAAAAGCAATGAACCACTTAGTGATATCATCACCCTCAAAATATTTAGGGACAATCCCTTTGGGGATTTTGGCATCTGCAGAATCTGCCTTCCTATTTATTATTTTGCTGCCACCAGAGATGGGTCCTAGGCCCATCTCAGCTCTTTCTTTATCTATGGCCAGGAGTTTAGCTTCTAGAGCTATTCTTCTTGCCAGTTTCTGGAGATCTGCATCTTCAGTTCCTGCTTCATCTGGGACACTACTGGTGTCACTACTACCAGAAGTGTTGCTGTCTGAGGGGATAGTTACAGAATCAACATCCTTCCCATCTACTTCATCATCTTCAACTACTTCTTCCCCCTGTAGGGCCAGGGCCTTGTCATTCTCTGCCAGCAACTGCTGGAGAGGGCTTTATTGGTTTAGGACTCACGGACATTTTCCATGCTTTGCACAAATCTTTAAGTTAGGAAACTTTAAGATGTGCATAGGGACCCAAGCTGAGATCTTGGCTGGTTCCTGGAGTTTCAGCCATGGTGTTTGAAGTAAGTAGGGTCTCATTAGAGATTTGAAAAGAAAAAAAAACCTCTAAGTCTTTCTAAGGCCTAACTACTTTGACATATAAGGGGCCTATTACGATGCAGTTGGAAATGGCTCCGACCGTTGGTCAGAGCCTTTCCGATCGCATCGTAATAGGCCGGTCGGATTCCATTTCAACCACCTCATTATGATGGAGGCGTTTGGAAAGGAATCGGATCTGTCATTCCGACTGGCTTGGAGAGACGTTCAGCCAGTCAGAATGCGGCCAGTAATCCCTAGAGCGGCTCTTTCCACCCTAGGGATTACGATGTTCGGTTTTGACAGAATTTCTGTGCCGGCCTTTCCGACACAGAAAGGCTGTCGGAACTCGACTTTGGGGGCCAAATGTCAGCAAGGGCCAGGGATCAGGTGAGTACCAAAACTGCACCACCAGCGGCACAGGGGTGGCCGGGTGCAGAGGTAAAAATCTGAGTTCGGCCTAATGCTTTCCAATGGAGACAGGGAGTGTCTGGAGCCACACTGCTTGCAAATAAGTAAATTGCTTGCAGGGGCCTAGTTTTGGGGGTTAGCACAAGCACGGGGGGGGCACAAAGCAGCACCAAACATACATCACCAGCGGCACAGGGGCCGCCGGGTGCAGGGTACAAATTCAACGTCAGTCGCCCAATGCTTCTCAATGGGGAGTCTTCTTTCGGCAAAGAGGCTGCAGGCGTGGCACCGTAGGTTGCAGGAGGAAGACCAACGACAGCAGAGGTAAGTTGGGATGTAGGGAATCATAGGGGCACCATCGGTTCAGCTCATCAAGGCCCAGGGGCTTCGGGTGCAGGGGTGCCTTTTGACGTTGGTGCCTTCTTACCGGAGCTGGTCGCGGTGAGCCTCTGGATTCACACTGCTGGCGCCATGGAGGGCAGGAGAGGTCAGCCAAAGCTGGACATTGTGGTCAGGATCGCTGGGGAGACTTCACTGCACAGGTGAATGACTGAGGCTGTGGGCATCGGGTGCAGAGTGGGCTGGGGATGCGATCGGCCTGCATCCAGAGTCTTTGGAGTTTGTTTCTTCAGGACAGGACCGATGTCCACAGGAGATTGCAGTCTATATTGAAGGCAACAGTCCTCCCAGGGGTTATGGAGGTCGCTGTTGCAAGACAGGTCGCAGAGTCATCGAAGCTGGACACAGTCCGGTAGGGCTGGGGCCAAGGCAGTTCATGGAAATCATCACTACCAATGTAGGATAACAATGCTCTCAGATCTTCCTAGGAGAATTCAACCTTCATTGGAACGACCCCAATGACCCCTCAGTTAACAGCCTAAAATCCTTTCTAGTGGACCTTAACCTGAACCAAATCTGTGACAGCCCTACGCACAACCTGGGTGCGACCCTGGACCTAATCATTGCTAAAGCAAACTCCATTCAACTCGAATCGATTGTCCCATGCGAATGGACAGATCACCACTGCATCACCTTTCTCATCACCGAATCAGTGAGGACACTTTAACCACAACTTAAGAAACCCAGACAATGGAAAAGGATCGCTCGCGACATAGATCTTAATGACTTGACATCCCTCAGCAATAACGCCTCCTCCAGCGGACATGTCAGATGTCCATGACCTTACAAACTACTACAACAACTCCATGACGTCCATTCTTGATACAGTTGCGCCCTTACAGCTAAAAAGACTGTCCACTAGAGACTCCAAACCATGGAACAATGGGAGCCTAAATGAAGAAAGACGCAATTTGAGACTAGCTGAACGAGTATGGAGATCCTCTCTGTCTCTAGAACACCTCAAGCACCTGCAGTCACTGAGGAACACCTACAATAATCACATCAGAAACTCCAAAGCAAATTTCTTCAGAGTTCAACTAGTCAAAGCCAAAAATCGTCCAAGAAAACTGTTCGAAATTATCAAACATCAATCTACTCAAAAACCCAACCCCTGCACAATGAGATCCCTTCCGCTGCCAAACTGCAACATATTTGCCTCCTTCTTTTTTGAAAAGTCTAAAAAGATTGAAAGTGATCTCCAAACAGCAATTGAGCTCCTCCTGATGATACCCCCGAATAGCCCAAGCCAGCATATGATCGTTCAGCACCCAGACCTACATGGACTCTCCCTCAAAAACAACGCGTCGTGGGACACTTTCAAAACCTTCGAATATGCCATTCTTAATATCTTAACAACACTTAAACCGTCAAACCACTTCTGCGACCCTCTACCAGCTAACATCTTCAATGAGATTAAAACGTCTTTACTCCCTCTCTGGACTAAGATAGTGAATGCTTCACTACTCCAAGGGGCTTTACCAGACTTCCTAAAATCAGGGCAGGTAATCCCCATTCTAAAAAAACCCACAGCGGATCATACGAATCCCGATAACTTCCGTCCCATCTCCACAATTCCCTCTCTGGCCAAGCTCCTTGAGAAATGTGTACATACCCAGCTATGCAATCACATTGATCAGTTTCACCTTTTTGAGCAATTCCAATCCGGTTTCCGTCAGGGTCACAGCACAGAAACAGTCCTTACCCACATAGTTGATGACGCGCTTAAAATGCTAGATCAGAACAAATCTTGCCTTCTAATCCTCTTAGACCTATCCTCAGCCTTCGACACGGTCAAACATGACAGCCTCCTTGACTTACTTGAACATAGAATGGGATTATCAGGGGTTGTCCTAAATTGGTTTGCCTCATTTCTACACAACAGAACTCAGAGAATTAAGGTTAACCAATCCTTGTCCACTACCACTCCTTTCACTTTAGGGGTCCCTCAGGGGTCCCCCTTATCACCTACTCTCTTTAACCTGTTCATGTAGCTTCTAACCGAAATTCTCAAATGTTCCAATGTACAATACCACATGTATGCAGACGACACCCAACTATACCTTAAAATCTCCTCCCCAGAGGATATCCGTCTACTCAACACAACTCTGCAAAAAAACAAAACTGGCTAACCAGAAACCACCTTAAAGTCAACTCCCTCAAAACTGAATTCCTCTTAATTGCCCCACCAAAAAGATCCCTCGACATCGAAGATTGGATGAAACACCTAACAGTTTTCAACTGCATTCCACACATTATAGATTCCACAAGATCACTAGGAATTACACTTGACAAGAATCTCAATATGCAAGAACACATCAGCTCAGCCACCAGAGGAGCAAACTTTCAAATGAGCATTCTAAGAAAAATAAAACCCTTCCTTCACTTCTACGACCTTAAATCAGCGGTGCAAGCACTAGTTATCCCCAGATTAGACTATGGGAGTGCTACCCTATGTGGTCTGCCGAGATCCAAGTTGGCTCCACTAAGGGCATCCCTTAACTCTGCTGCAAGGCTCATCACTGGATCGAAAAGGTACAACCACATCACTCAAGATCTGAAGGCACTAAACTGGCTCCCTTATGAGGCAAGGATCAAGATGAAAATTGCTTGCATGACCCTCAAAGCCCTACACTTCAATACACAGAAGTACCTAGCTGACAAACTGGAACTGTCCGGTGGTGGCAGATCATCTAGAAGCACCAGCACCTTACTGTTGAAACCTCAAAAAATTTGAAAAGAAAACCTACAACCGAGCCTTCTCCGGATTGGCCCCTAGAATCTGGAACTCCCTGCCCCCTGAAATCAGACTGATCCCTTTAATCACTTCATTAAAAAAAAGAAGTCAAACTGCTTTTAATGAACAAATCTCTACCCTAAACCCACAAACTCATTCTCTGGATACTGATCCGACGCTGTTCTCCAACCAGGGCTTGCACGTCGTCTGAGTCCTGGTTTATAACTCACTGTCCCACTCCTGATTTGCAACGGACATTGTCAGCGTTTATGTTTCGTGGTTATCTATTTTCTACTTAATGAACTATCTGTAAAGCGCTCTGATACCCTTCTAGGGTCAAGTTCGCGCTATATAAAACTTTATAAATAAAAATAAAGTAAAATAAAATAAGTTCTCATCTTCTGCTGCAGGGTGTCTTCTTTCTTCTGGGTTCGTCGCAGATCTCAGTGCCAGATCTGGGAGAGCCACATAAATACTAAATTTAGGAGGTGTTTTAGGGGAGTAGCAGGTAAGGTCAATGGGCACCTGTCACGATGTGCCTGTCCTGGACCGGGAGGAAGAGGAGAACGATGATGTTTTCCCCACTTATGTGTCTCCTGTACTTTGTTTTCAGTCTCCCTTTGGACACTCGGCGAAGGTCGGTATCGGTCCCATTAACTTTCCCTACTTCCTGGAGTCGGGCCGACCCATGTGACACCGTCACATGCTCCAATAGAAGACGGCGAAGACGAGAAGGAGGGCCTTATAGTAGGAAACACAAGGAGTAGCAGAGGAGAAGAGAGAAGCCGGGGGTCACAACAGGACGAGGAACCGAGGACAGAGCGCGAGAACGGGAACAGCTACAACCCCAAAGACCCCGACGAGGAGTCTCCTGCTGGCGCCGTACGGAGGGCGCCGTCTTCGGCTCAAGGTCTACAGAGCCAGGACGCAAAGAATCGGGAGCCGGACCCTATCCGGTACTACACGCCAGCCACGCTCCCGGAGGAGCGTGGCTCCCAGAGGTACGAGACAGCATCCGGGGGTGGTTTGGGAAGGGAGCTCAGCCGCGAAAGCGCCAATAGCCAAAGCAGGGGAGGGTTAACAACGTAACTGGCGTCTTTGGTATTGAAGGCAGCGTATTCTCCAAAGCGCAATTGGCGAACACATGGCGACGGAACCGCGGGTGGGTGTTCATCCCTCACTCCCCTCCCTAAACCAACGCACATAACCAGAACACGTATCCTAAAACCATCCTCTTTTTCTTGTTTATTTTCATGCCCCTTGACTTCGGCTTGGTGGGACAACGACAAGGTCCTGTGAACCACCCTACCTCTGAATAAAAGAAGGGAGGGAAACCAAGCCTTGTTACTCCTCTGCGCCAAAGAGACATTGAATAAACCTCATTTTGCACAGCATATCTTCTCTGGTGTTCATTGCCCATTCACAGCACCTAACCTGGGGTGCCTACACCCTCGATAATGCCACCCACCTGTGGGAGGGGGCATAGACCTGGCCCTGATTAGAGGGGTTGCCCCATCTTCAAGATGGTGGGGATGAAAGCTGTGCTTCACCTCGCTTCCCCCACCTTAGGGGTGGAATGGGCAGAGGTGGGCACACCCCCTATCTTTTTTAATTTTACAGCCGGTTTTCCTGCCCAAAGTGAGGTTGCAAACCAAGGGCTGCCATCTGCTGCTAGCAGCAGAGGCTAGCGGTAGCATTACAAAGGTGGCAGGCCTCTGAAGCTTTCCTCTTCGAGCACTGACCCATCCTGGGGGAGGAGGTGTGACACCTCTGCCCAGGATGTGCACTGTTTCAGGTCCCAGAGAGCAGGGGTTCTCTACCCAGGTCCAGAAACATGTCGGTGGTGGCTGGCTGTCTGCCTACAGCCGATCAGAAACCACACCAGGGTTTGTAGGGATTCAGGGGGCACCTCTGAGGTGCCCTCTGGGTACATGGTACAATAGATCCCACACTGGCATCAGTGTGGAGTTATTGAAACTAGTAGTTTGGTACCAAACACTCCTGGGTTCAGTGAAGCCATCATGTTGCTCTGGAACTCGAGTTGTCAAGTTTCCAGCCCATGTACTCTCTATGGTTTCCCTGGCACGTACAATATTAGGGAAAATACCCTAATACTGTAGTTGCATATCTGCTCATGCAGATATGCCCACACCTGGGATATAGTGCACCCTGCCTTAGGGCTGGTAAGGCCTGCCAGAGGGGTGACTTACCTATATCTTAGGCAGTGCTAGCTGGCATGGCACACAGGCAGTGTGCCATGTTGACTTGGTCATTTCTTCACCTCACAGCGGCATGCCAACTGCAGGGTCCTAGTGAGGGGGTCCCTGGGTACCCTCTTCAGCCTCTAGGCCCTAGGTACCTAGGGTACCACTTACTAGGGACTTACAGGGGGCAGAAGCACTAATTGTGGACATGTTTTTTAGGGGAAGAACATTGGTACTGGGAACCTGGACAGCAGGGACCCAGTACTCTACAGCCAAAGTTGCATCAAAAGTCAGGCAAAAGTGTGTGGGGGGATTACTGCAACAGAACCCCATTTTCTCACACACGCTCTCCACAAACACAAAGGATTACAGCGAACTTTACATCAGGGGTGTCATTGGCCAACACCTGACCGGACACACATAAAAAGTTCTGGTCAACTATAGGAGACCATAGACTATGTTATGCTGCCACCACTGCCTAATGCACTAACACCAAGACGAGGAGAGCAGCCATTTGTCCACTCTGGGTACACCATCGTTGTGCCCCACAGGTCTCAGGACCGGTCCTGGGCTTCACATTGTCCAGGGCAAGCCTAGGTTTCCGCGCACATGCTAGATTAGTGCGACACAAGAGCCAAAACAAAAATCCAGAATATCAGATATACACTTGGTTAGGCGCTCACAGCAGGGGCACAAGCCTGTATAGAATGTAGGGGACATTACAGTCGCACCAGAAATCAATCCTAGCAGGAGAAAGTGTTTTGCCTGGTACTAATGCAAATCAAACATACTTATTATAGCACTCTCACATGCACATCATTTTATTTTTCTTTCTACAGCTTCACATCCTCAAATTGCACGCTGTCCAAATTTGGCCCCCCCACGACTAAATTCTAAAAACCTGCATAAAAATCTGATTTGGACATAAAAACTTTTAATTGTTCCTCGTTTTTTCTTTTGAATGACCCACCTTTGCATCCATCCATTGCATTTCATATTTCTGGGTGTCACCCACTCCAATTCCCATGCCGGTCTCTCTTAATCTTGTTAACTGTATTTCTGCAAATTCATTTTATTGACCACAACTCTCCTCTTCTTTGAACCATACACATGAACCTAACAAAACATAACCTCCTCCAGCCCAGCTCTGCATCCCACCAACCATGTGCAGGAACTAGCCTGTCCCCTGCTAACGATCACACCACATACCTATTACTTTAACCTGCCACAAAGACACTAGAGTAATTTTATGTGGAGCACAAAACTAATCCCAGTAAATGACAATAATAAATAACCACTGGATTTAATCAGTAATCTTGTGGGCCAAGTTAGTGTGCTACTTGCTGTAAAGTGCTTCAATGCCTCAACAGGGGTAATAAGCACTATATAATTCAAATTGCAATTTAGTAAGGGGATTCTTGGCCCGAGAGCCCTTCTCATTCTCCATCACACTCTGCAATGATTGACTGTAAGGGACCGCAGGCCTTTTATCACGATGATCTACCCCCAAAGGTCAGGGAAATGTGGGCTAAATTAGATCTGAATCTTGAGCAGCGAACTGTCATCTCAACGACACTCGGAGGGTGTATTCGATCTGCGTAACAGGTTTTTTTCAACCAGAATTCTCTTCCGATAATCTCTTCTCAATTCCCTCTACTATTGCTGATAATGTGAACACTACACTAGTTTTCAGCCACTTTTTGCAAGTGTCATATTTTTCTTTTAGAACATTGCACCAAGGAAGGGAACAGATTTTGTTTAGGACTAGCCTTTTTTTGTCTCCTTATCTCAAAGCGTGGGGGCTGTTTTATTCATCTGGGCCTTCCAACTTTTGCCTGGACTATAAATGCTTACTTTAAGATTACTGCACATCTCGTAGCTTTAATTAGCGAGCTGGTTTGGTGTTTATGTCCCGCGGTTAGTAGACCAGCAATCATGACATGGCCCAATCATTCTAGATACTTTTGTACAGCGAGAATGAAGAGTATCGTGGCCACTATGAATAGATGCTTGCAAGGCCACAGTTCCTCTCAAAATGTCAGATAACTACTACTTGTTTGTTCTCCTCGGCCTTTGACTGAAAACATACTGAAGAATTGATCACAGTGGTTACATTAATATTGATCCTGAAATATTCACTCAATTATTCTCAAGTTCCATCTTTTTTAAACAGGTCTCCTGATTCTAGTTGCACCATGCATGTATTTAAAAGTCTGAAACACTTGCTACGGTAGTTTACTGCTCTGGTGCCTTGCAATTCGATCACCGAGTCCCGTGATGTTGGTGTCGGAATCTTAAGGTAAATAATGACAAATCCTATATTTTAACATGTGGTTCAAAGACCACCAGTTCAAAGAAGTTTTTTGGTGGAAGTGGAAATGCACCATAATGAAAATAATTAATGTTAGTTACTTGGGTATTTTATTTAGTGCCAATCTGAGATGGGACCTTTTAATTACCCAAAAGTCCCATTCGATGGAGGTGGTATATGAATCTCCCAAAGAGCAGACCATGTTATATAGAAGTAAATGTCTGTCTGTGGGCACATATGGTGCTGGAGTGTGGGGGCTTACGTCTGTAAAGACCCTTCAGGCAGCAGAAAATACGTTTTTAACTAGGCTTTTAGGACTCCCCAGATCCACATCAAGTTTTGTCATTCACAATGAAATGGGTCTAGATTTTTTAGAAGATATGGTGGGCTTGTCACCCATCTTGCTGTGGGTTAGAATTTGGTCCACCCCGGAGTTAAGTTTTACTCGGGGAATAGCAGAAGATTGCCTGAAACAGACTAACATGTTAGTTATCACATGGATTAAGTATATAAAAAAATACTCTTCAAGACCTCGGATTATCTAGACGCTTCAAGAATACTTGTGAGATTAGCTCAAACACAAAGGCCTTGGTAAAGGACACATATCATGCCCATAGAGATGGGATTAGATATGGTTACTGTCCATTCATATATTCCATTGTCAACCTCTTAAGGCATGAAATCCTAGCTATCATGGATAAAGGCACCAGAACATAGATTCTATTTAACTCCCCTTCAAGTAAACACAATTCATTTCTCAGTGGCTTTCCCCCACACCGGGACTTGGTTTGCTTCATTACCCTGTTGTCCATGTGACAGAGTGTCCATACACTTAGCACTTAATGTTATTTTGCACTGTTTTTAGAACTCGGTTTTTATGTCCAATTTTATCGTGAAAGTGTCTTAAAACACATCAAGGTTTAATGATTCTACAACGTTTTGAGTCCCAAACAATCTGTTATGCAGTGTTAAATTTTAAATACCCAGGTGATGAGTTTAAGGGAAAAATATGCTGCATGATACAGCTATGATGATACGGAAGGCCAATGATGATGTATATTTTAGTAACTGAAATTTGTGATACTAATTTGTGTGATCTGTCTGTACTTGTTTTTAATATGTGTTTTTTTGGTCACATTGCTGACCGAATAAAGATTATTTGAACCTAGTATGTTTTCATTTCTAATGATGTTTTTTTTTTTTTACGAAGTGAAACTGTTAGACTGTGAGTAGACAGCGTAGAACTAGCGAGTTCCTTAAGATCTCCACATGGATAGGTTTGATGGCACCAATAAATGTGTACTACATAGTAACAATGAAACAGCAGACACTTTATCATATACCAACATTAAGACAGTACGCACGCTTGAGATCCAATAAATTGTTGCTTCCTCAACCAGACTCCAATCAATGAGGAGTCCCTAGAATGAAATATTAGTAGGTCATAAAAGCAGCGTGCGAGAACAGAACAGTGTGAAACTACGCATAGTTTGAGTTGTGTGAGGGATAATGCTTGCTTTCTTTTGCGGAGCAGGAGTGTCATTGGCACTCAGTTTATCCCTGCTCCTGGTCACTTGTCTGGTGAGAGTAACACACACCTCAGATGCGCTGCTGGCTGTAAAAGATCTTGCACTGCATGAGAAGTGTGCTGCTGGGCATAGTGGCGTGGCATTAGAAATCTCAATCGTGGTATTGACTTTGGCCTATAAACTCTTCCCACCACCCAGCCAGACCATGTTGCATCTGCCTGTGTTCTCATTGGAAGCCAGAATGCTTCACGAAAAGAGTGGTTGCACAGGCAGAATGCCCCACACAGCAACAGCAATGTAGCTCTCTAAGCTGCTGATGTGCTGCTAGTGCAGTTCTCAGTGCGACCCTCAGGAAAGATAACCTTTGGTTGAACTACTGTGCCAATACCCTTAGATAATTTCGGAAGAATTCCTCGCACTGCAGCATAAGTCTAAGACACATTTTAGATAATATTTCGCAGGTCTCTTTCCATGCAGCTAAAAACATGGAAGTTTTTTGCACATGCAGCATGGAATACCCCAAAACTCAGAAGTGGCCCAGGGCTGATGTGGCGTCAGATGGCACAGTGTGAACACATGCTAGTTGAGGACTGTTCCTGTGATGGTGCCAAGTATGGCGTTGATGGAGCCAAGTACGGTGTTGCTGGTGCCATCAACGTCTTCTAGTGCTGCTACTTATGATCCTGACATTCTTAATGAGGTGGCTGACAAGATATGCCACATGTGCGATCTCACAGCCTCTTCAAACATATGATTACCTGCATTATCTACAAACGAGGGGAGAGAGGTGATAGTGTTAGGAATGGATTTAAAAGTCTACCCTAAAAATATGCCATCTTTCCATATTGGGACTCGTAAACTAGCAGTCGTGGAGACCTTTTCCTACCTAGGAGTTGTTTATGATACTAAACAAACCTGGTCAGACATGGTGGGTAGCAGGGCACAAATAATGGAGTGCACTCTGGTGGCAGTCTCCAGCTTCACTAAGAAACTGGGCTCAAAGCCCCTAGCAAGCATTAAAAAGATCTATACAGTGCTAAAACGATCTCGGCAACGACATATGGGGCAGGGGTCTGGGGCATAGTACCAACTGATTCCTTCCAGAAGATAGAGAACGGGTTCTTCAAGAGGATCGCCTCGCTCCCTCCCTCATTCTCAAACTGTCACTCACTTAGAGCAGGATTTGCTCTATCTGTCTGACATAGTGAGAGTAGCCCGATTATGCTTTGGCACTCAATATGGAGCAGAGACAGTGGACCTTAATCAGACCATCATACAAAGCTGTCTCTCACTGGACAAGGCATATACAATACCCTGGCTAGAGTACGTTAAACTGACTCTGCACTCGATAGGAGTTCCCGGATTGTACACAACCCAAGATTCCTGCTCTAGATTTTCAAAAAAGAGGCTAAAGGCTTTACTTTGAGCAAAGTTAGCCCACGAAAGGAAGGAATCCCATCATGCAAAAACAACTGTAAAACTTTCGTATCTGGTTCCACCTTTAACAGAAGGCGAATACCCGTACTTGTATGCGGTAAGGATCCACCATCACAGGTTTATCCATTTACGGTTTCGTCTTAATTTAATTCCTTTGTGGTTGGGCTTCCCTCTGAAAAAGTATGCATTTAGTGACCTGACAACATGCCCATGTGGTAACCTATCCGCCCAGTCCGATCTCCACCTTCTTTTCTTCTGTCATTTTTATAGGGAGCAGAGAGCCAAATATATTTTACCTCTTTTAAGGCGGTACAATTTTAAGCAATGTCGAGTCGCCCTGTTTTTCCTGAAAAAGCTCCACGATCCTTTTGTATGTTTCTGCGTAGCCTCATTCCTTTGGGCTTGCAAGCGAAGGAGACATTCACTAGAAGTGGAAAGCCATGTTAATCCCTAGTGCTACCCTCATTCGAGCTTCCGAAAATATTATGAAAATTATGTGATACAGGCATGACGCGACACTGGACCTTCATAACATATGTAATATTTTTATAAGTTTGCTTTTAACTATTTATTAATTAATCTGGTAATTGGAAATCTGTAGCACTTTATTTGACCCTCTATTGTGCTTATTACACAAACTATAGATACTGAACTGCAAACCTTTGCACAGTTTAATCCTATACTCCTTCTTGTCGGGGTTGTAATTTGTATCTTGCTTTTTTAATTGTTAGTTCTTATTAATGTTTATTGTATTAAGAAGGACGATATTACTTTAATATGTATAATTTGATGATCTATGCTTTTTTAGATCAAATAAAAATTATTGAATTGATTACCTGCATTATCTACAAACGAGGGGAGAGAGGTGATAGTGCTAGGAATGGATTTAAAAGTCTACACAGCATAGCACTTCACATCATGAAACAGGTTGTACAGGCACATGCATGTTGGCATAGTGCATATAATACATAGATGGATAATTGCTTTGTATGCAATGACTTGTGCAGCAGTTTCATGTACACATGAGGTGTGACAGGTGATGCCAGGCGTGTTTCAGATTTTCCAAAAATATATGAACATTCATGGTAGCCTAGCACGTGTTATGGGGGCATATGCCCAACAAACAGTGTAAATGGACAGGGGTTTCTGCACTCACCTTCAGTTTCAGAGCGTTGCTCCATGTGTTCCAGTGCAGAAGTGTCGATACCCACTAATCCTTGCTCGGCCTCCTTGGCCAGTATTGTTTCCACATGACTGTCTGCGTTAGTGAGGGGCAACTGTTGGCTGGGCCCTCCTCCTGTACCTGCTGATTCGCTTATATTGGTGAAGATTTTTTCCTTGGTACGACGGCGTATGTCGTACCACCTTTTTTGGATTTCATCAATTGTGCGGTGGGTGATGCCAACAGCATTCACCATACCCTGGATCCTCACCCAGGTGGCCTTCTTGGTACGCTCAGGGACCTTCATAGCCGATTTGCCAAAAAGTTTATCATGGTCCTTGGAAACCTCCTCCACCAGGATGCTCAGCTCCTCTTCACTGAACCGTTTTTTCCTTTTTCTTTGCTGTGGAAACTCAAGTCCGTGCCTGCTTCTTGTTCCTGCAAGCTGGTAAATTGGCCACGAGTTCTTACTATTCTGTATGCCCAAATAGGGCTCCTCCCCTGAATGCATCCTCTGATGCCGTCTCAGATGAGAGCTATTAATGAAGCTCTGCTCGCACTCTGCAAATTGTCCGTCTCCTGTGTGGGAACTATGATTATCCATGACTTGTGACGCTGGCCACGAGTTCCTACTAAGTTCTGTGCACTCATAGGGTCCTTCGCCAGTATGGACCATCTGGTGCATGTACAGGTCCAACCTCTGACCAACACTTTTCTCGCACTCTGTGCACGGGCCCAGATCCTCCCCAGTGTGGATGCTCCGGTGAATGCACAGGCTCTGGGTTTTGGTGATGGCTTCATTCTCTGATCAAATAAGCAGACATTCAATGTATTATTACATGTCAACGAACAGCCTTAAGGTTCACGACCAACACATCTAACAGAGCTCACATAAACCCAAAACAGCACACATTAACATCCAAGAGAACACATTAAACAGAAATTTTAACATGCATCGAATATTTTCCAACAGAAGCCAAACACATACATACAAAAACACACACACAACACAAGTCATGTGCAACAACCAAGATGTTGTGGAAGCAACTGTCAAAGCCATCTTTTTATCCATCACACATCAAAATTGTACACTCACATCCACCTAACTGTTGAATGGGTCAGAAGACAATACAAGAACCACAACATTGTTGCCAAACCAGGCACCAGTCTGTGGTGGACACTTTGGAGGCACGTTGGAGAGGCACCTGGACTGGCAACAGCGATGTGATCCCAGACCCCTGACAGAGTGTGACAGCGATGTGATCCCAGACAATGACAGAGTGTGATAGCGATGTGATCCCAGACAATGACAGAGTGTGATGGCGATGTGATCCCAGACCAATAACAGGGTGCGAGAGCCATGTGATCCCAGACCAATGACAGAGTGTGAGAGTGATGTGATTCTAGACCAATGACAGAGTGTCCGTGGTAATAATTCAGGATCACAGCTCAAAAACTGAAAATGTAAAGTACATAAAACACTGCCATTTCTACACTGGTTGATGATCCAATGCATATAGTGCTCCTTTCCCTGCTCTACACTGTGTTGTATTTAATAATGAGTAACTCCTGAGGCAGAACAAAAACAGCCTGAAAAAGTACATCTAGAGGTGAAGACATGAGATAGGACGGAAATACAGAATTAATGTGGTGCCACCTGCTAGAGTCTCACTCTCACTACTCAATGCTGAGTCTTTAACAGAGAAAATTAGTTTAATAACAAATTCTAATAATGAACATGATGGACTTCCTCAGCAATTGGCTAATCAATAAAATATCACGATGATTGGGCTGCAGCTCATATGTTAATAATCACATCGCTAGTTTTGCTTCTATTTCAATGTTGTGCCTGGATTTTATTTGAATCTTTGCTCCATTTAACATGCATTACAAATTGTATGCAAATACAGGGGTGCAGCAAATACAAAAACATCTCTCCGTTGCTTTGCCCATCTTCAAAGGCACTGCCCTGGTATAGAAATCAGGAGTCACTTTGACTTCCGTTATAGGCAACTCCAAAGCGAAAAGCGCAGCTTTTATATCTCTAGAGCACCCAGGCTCTGCTGCCTTTTCCTAGGTTTGTGCGATACAAATACCCAACAAATACATAACCAGGCAGCCACAAAGCAGCCACACAGACATCGCTACACTGGCTTTGAGTTGAATGCGGGATCAAGTTCACATGGATGGCACCGTGTGCTGCGCCTGCTAAGGCAAAGTCTAGGCTTACTTCTGGCCCTTAGGAGAAAACACCTAAGATGCAGTCATTCAGGTCTACGGTATTTGTGCTTGGAGATGGGAAAAATGATTCTGGCAGCATTTCATGGCAGCCTGCCCTGGAACGGGATCCTCATCTTCCCACTGATCCCCCTGCCCAACACCTGAAGACATGGTGGCCCTACACAAGCTGCTTAGCAGACCAGGAGCCCAAGGGGATAAAGAACCTCTCCATTAGACAACATGAAGTTAACAAGCCAGTGTGTTACAACACTTCTGTAATAAATGAATACATTCATAATAATTACGTTGGCAAGCCCCAATTACATACATTAACCAAACTGACTTGGAGCAGTGCACCAACAAGATTGGTTGATACCCCCCCACAACCTTCCTGGGTAGCAAGACTGGACCAAGAAAACTGGTAGGAGCATCGGCCAAATTATCCAGCAGATGACTGTGCACCTGTCTCCATTTTGCACATAATGCCTGCTTTATGGTAAACACTTGTTTTCTAGATGCCTGTTTTTGGTGAATCCCGCATATTATGGAAGGAAAATCATAACATATTATTGGAACACGTTGGTTATGTGTTTATTTCTTACCTGATGCCGAGCTATCAAACCGGGCTCCTTCATCAAAATCCTGAGGGCCCTTCACATGGTGCAGCCGGTCCAGAGGTTCCCTTTCAGCCCCGTCCTCTTCTTCAATCTTCACCAGGACAATATGGTTCTGACAATCGTTGCGTGCAGAATCTTCCGCGACTTCAACCTTCACCCAGCCTGTGGAGGAATGGCTGTCACTGACAGGAGGTTCTTCCTCCACTGGAATATGCAGAGAGCTCATGGAGTTCTCACAGTCGCTGTAAGAGGACTCGTTGTATACTTCAGTCTTCACCCGGACCAGGGATTCACTAGACTCGCTTGTCAGCTGATGCTGCAGTTTGTCACTCTTCGGTTGGTCCATAGAGCTAGGAGAATCCGGAGCAGATGGCTCAACCTCTTCTGCCAGCTTCATCCAGTCTTTTTTTTTTGTTCAGCTGTGCTCTTCCTCCAACTATCTCTGCCAGTCAAGATATCCTTTTCTCGATCTACATTAATTGTAAAACATAGAAAAAGGGCAAGAGGGGAAGAGAAAGAAAAGATAAAAACAAGGAGGAAAAGGACAAAGCAGCCATGAGAGTGAGGGCAAAAACGAAATTCAGAAAGAGACCACGAGAAAGCGAGACGGAGAAAGAAAGAGATAAAGAGGGATGAGAAAAACTGACAATGGAGAGGGCAATAAAGCGAGAAGAAACAAAAAGAGACAACGAGGGAGACAGAGGGGGGAAAAGTGAGAGACAGTCAGACCAACAAGTATGCTGCTAAATTTACTGTACACTGGAATAAATGCTGAGAACTAATATTCAACATCTATACAGCTGGTCAGTGTCATCTGTGCCCCGTGTGCACCTCCTTTAGAAGACTATGAGAAGCACCAGAACAGTTCGGCACTGAATCTGCTACCACAGATGTGTTAAGCCCATGCACCTCTTGGAAGGTAATTCAAGATGGAAAGAGTCCAGGTGGACCAACAGTTATAAGAATAAGGAGACACTCCTATTAGTACATAAAAAACGTGAACTGTCCAAGGTACACAAATAAATCTGTGGTCAGCTTATTCAAGAGGAAATCTATCAGACCGTCAATAACTTTGCAATTAGTCACAGCGATGTAAAAATGTGTGGATGTTTCTTAAATACTTATTAGAGATGTCCATGTTTAAATTTAAAGAAATTTATCTCGAACTAATTTTTTTTTAATCTGAGCTGTTGGCATTTGCCTCTTTCACCTCTTTCTAAAAGTTGGCACTGTGATTTTGTCCTCCAATGTCTGCTCAAGTCTACAATATTGGTATCAATGACTATTGCTTTACTGTGAAGTTTTACGGCTCCTGCTTCAACCACGTTAATTTTCACTTCTTACCATTCAAAGGTAGATGTACATTTTTAAATAGATGGAACCCACCAAAAAGTACTTTTCTGGGATGGAAGCAGAGTGACCATCTTAAACACGCCCATGGTTCAGGCACTTGTACATGTTCCATTTGTACATGGAAAAGGGTTGCATTGTCAGGAATCGCTCTCTTTCTCTCCTGTTCCACAAACAAAACAGTAAATGTAAAAAAAAAAAACATTAGATGTAGTAAGAATCTATCACAGCAGAATGTGGCACACATGATCCAGGGATGAATCAGTGCCAGGAAAAGGTTTATCTGGCACATCCTTTACTGTAAATTATTTTAGCACGCTCTCACCCATTATCAGTCAGAAGGTTAGCAATGAGAATCGCCATGATCCTTACAGTGGGACTACATGCAAGATTTTGGGGAGTTACATCATGCTCGAAGGTGATAGGAATCAGAGAACGGTTAGCCAAGTTATAATAAGTATTCGGCCAATGGGAGCCACACCAAGGCCTGCAACAGGATACTGCAATCTCAAAGCAGCGGAAGAGTGATTCTAAGGCCCTAATTACGAGTCTGGCGACCCGAGGCCGGCCAGACTTGCGGGGGTGCGGCGGTTGCAGTTCAGACACCGTTGCACCGGCGGTCTGACTGCCCTACTACGAGTTCGGTGGTCGGACCGCCGACATCACCAGGGAACTGCCATTCCCTGGAGGTGGCGTGGCGGTCTGCAGGCCGCAATATGCTTGGTGGGACAGGTACGGTCACGCCAAGCATATTACAAGTTTCCTCTCCTCAAAGGTTTACATAGAGGTTCTTACACCATGGAAACCCTGGAGGAGAGGAAACAAAGCTTGTGGATGCACACAGTGGGGGGCATGACATGTGCCCCCTTGTGTGCATGCACAACAGTTCCTGCACTGCATGGGCTTTCGAGTCCATGGCGTGCATGAACCTTGTGAGGCATTCCCATTGCTGTGCCTTTTTCAAGCGCACCGCTGCCTTTGAATGAGGCACCGCCCAGGGACCACCATACTGCCCGTCAGACTACTTTAAAGTCGTAATCTGGCGAGTCTCGGTGGCGCGGCGGTGGCACATCGCCCGGCCCCTGCACCGCCGAAACTCGTAATCGGGCCCTAAGGGTGTTTTGGGTTACAGCATGTACTCGGGCAGTGGGAGTCACATCGGCGCCTAGAGATCCCTTTAGGGATGATTCGTGCGCCTAACAAATGTAACTAACAAATAACAAGGTCTAAAACAGGATACAGCATTCTTCAAGCAGCTGGGAATCATGGGAAAGATGCATTCGGCCAGTGGGAGTCACATCAAGACCTATAACATGATACAGGACGCTCCAAGCAGCCGGGGAGTCATTATAAGGGTGTATTGGGTTACAGCATGTACTCAGCCAGGGGAGTCACATCGAGGTCTCTAACTGGCTACAGGACGCTCCAAGCAGCTGGAAGTCATTCTAAAGGTGTACTGGGTTACAGCATGTACTCAGCCAGGGAGTCACATCGAGGTCTCTAACTGGCTACAGTACTCTCCAAGCAGCCAGGGAGTCATTCTAAGGATGTTGTGGTTACAGCATGTACTCAGCCAGGGGAGTCACATCGAGGTCTCTAACTGGCTACAGTACTCTCCAAGCAGCCGGGGAGTCATTCTAAGGATGTTGTGGTTACAGCATGTACTCAGCCAGGGGAGTCACATCAAGGTCTCTAACTGGCTACAGGACGCTCCAAGCAGCTGGAAGTCTTTCTAAGGATGTTGTGGTTACAGCATGTACCCAACCAGGGGAGTCACATCGAGGTCTCTAACTGGCTACAGGACGCTCCAAGCAGCTGGAAGTCATTCTAAAGGTGTACTGGGTTACAGCATGTACTCAGCCAGGGGAGTCACATCGAGGTCTCTAACTGGCTACAGTACTCTCCAAGCAGCCAGGGAGTCATTCTAAGGATGTTGTGGTTACAGCATGTACTCAGCCAGGGGAGTCACATCGAGGTCTCTAACTGGCTACAGTACTCTCCAAGCAGCCGGGGAGTCATTCTAAGGATGTTGTGGTTACAGCATGTACTCAGCCAGGGAGTCACATCAAGGTCTCTAACTGGCTACAGGACGCTCCAAGCAGCTGGAAGTCTTTCTAAGGATGTTGTGGTTACAGCATGTACCCAACCAGGGAGTCACATCGAGGTCTCTAACTGGCTACAGGACGCTCCAAGCAGCTGGAAGTCATTCTAAAGGTGTACTGGGTTACAGCATGTACTCAGCCAGGGAGTCACATCGAGGTCTCTAACTGGCTACAGTACTCTCCAAGCAGCCAGGGAGTCATTCTAAGGATGTTGTGGTTACAGCATGTACTCAGCCAGGGGAGTCACATCGAGGTCTCTAACTTGCTACAGTACTCTCCAAGCAGCCAGGGAGTCATTCTAAGGATGTTGTGGTTACAGCATGTACCCTACCAGGGGAGTCACATCAAGGTCTCTAACTGGCTACAGTACTCTCCAAGCAGCCGGGGAGTCATTCTAAGGATGTTGTGTTTACAGCATGTACCCAACCAGGGGAGTCACATCGAGGTCTCCAACTGGCTACAGGACGCTCCAAGCAGCTGGAAGTCATTCTAAAGGTGTATTGGGTTACGGCATGTACTCAGCCAGGGGAGTCACATCGAGGTCTCTAACTGGCTACAGTACTCTCCAAGCAGCCAGGGAGTCATTCTAAGGATGTCGTGGTTACAGCATGTACTCAGCCAGGGGAGTCACATCAAGGTCTCCAACTGGCTACAGGACGCTCCAAGCAGCCGGGGAGTCATTCTAAGGATGTTGTGGTTACAGCATGTACCCAACCAGGGAGTCACATCGAGGTCTCTAACTGGCTACAGTACTCTCCAAGCAGCCAGGGAGTCATTCTAAGGATGTTGTGGTTACAGCATGTACTCAGCCAGGGGAGTCACATCGAGGTCTCCAACTGGCTACAGGATGCTCCAAGCAGCCGGGGAGTCATTCTAAGGATGTTGTGGTTACAGCATGTACTCAGCCAGGGGAGTCACATCGAGGTCTCCAACTGGCTACAGGACGCTCCAAGCAGCCGGGGAGTTATAAGGATGTTGTGGTTACAGCATGTACTCAGCCAGGGGAGTCACATCAAGGTCTCCAACTGGCTACAGTACTCTCCAAGCAGCCAGGGATTCATTCTAAGGATGTTGTGGTTACAGCATGTACTCAGCCAGGGGAGTCACATCAAGGTCTCCAACTGGCTACAGGACGCTCCAAGCAGCCGGGGAGTCATTCTAAGGATGTTGTGGTTACAGCATGTACCCAACCAGGGAGTCACATCAAGGTCTCTAACTGGCTACAGTACTCTCCAAGCAGCCAGGGAGTCATTCTAAGGATGTTGTGGTTACAGCATGTACTCAAAGTAAGAAATAAACAAGGGAGGTACCCTTCAATTCCAGTCAGGGACAGGGTAAGTACAATCAAAAAAACACAAAAGTCCCTATAAAAAATAATTAATAAAAACTAAAAATTCTACACAGTACTGGTGGTCAGAATATCAATAGAAGTCCATACACTTTAATATACTTAAAAAACAGTGGGTCAGAGCAACAAAAGACAATAAAATATTTAAAAATGTTAATATTTATATGCAAATATATACACAGTCAGTATCAAAAACATTTCATCATTAAAATACAAAATTTGCCAGAAAACAGAATTGTCAAAAATAAAAAACATATCATAATAAAATTTCCAAATACAAGAAAACAAAGTTGTCTTGTTCGTTCTTATCGCTGACTTATGTTCGTTTATTCTTATCCTGATTTCTCTTGAGGTCTCGTCCACATACCCTAAAAGGCATGGGCACATGATAAAATATATCAAATTTTTGGTGTGGCAATTAATAAAATTATTAAAAGTATGAGTTACACCATTATGGACAATAGATGTACCCTTTATGATGTTAATACAATTATTGCAACCACTGCACGCAAATGTACCCGTTGGTAGTGGGGCATTCATTATGCATGGTTGTCTATTGTCATTGGTCTCTCTGTAGGTATGTACCAAACAATTCCTAATGGTGCGATTACGCCTAAAGGAAAACATGGGTTTGGGTAAAATATCTTTCTTTTGATTAGTGATCAAATGCCAATTTCTGTTTACAATATTTTTGATTTGATTACTGATATTGCTGTGATTAGTAACAAAAATCAAAGGTGGATTCTCCACTGTCACTTTCTTGAATTTACTCTCAAGAAGGGAATCCCTATTAAAATAATTAGCGCTTTTGTATGCATGTCTGATTAATCTTTTAGGATAACCTCTAATCAAAAAAATTTTAGTCAGTTTTTGGGCGTGTTTATCATAATCTTTAATATTTATGCAATTCCGCCTTAAGCGCAAGAATTGTCCGAAGGGAATATTGTCCTTTTGGCAGATAGGGTGATTGCTATTGTAGTGGAGCATGGTACTCCTGTCAGTGGGTTTAGTAAAGAGTTCTACAGCAAGTAGCCCCTCCACATGTTTAATTTTAATGTCCAGGAATTCACATTCATCCTTGTTTACATTGGAGGTGAAATTGAGATTATCATCTCCCAGATTGATCCACTGTATAAACTCAGCTAGTAGTTCTACAGTGCCAGTCCATATAAAAAACACATCGTCTATGTATCAGCACCACTCCGAGATATTCTCAAAGAATGGCGCCGATACATTAAAGATGTGCTTCTCCTCAAACTCAGCCACGTATAAACCGGCCAGACTGGGAGCACAAGTCGCTCCCATACTGGTCCCCTTGATCTGTTTAAAAAACTCCTTTTCGAATAAAAAGATATTGTTTTTTAGTATGATGGTCACACATTCAACAATAAAAGTCGCATGTGGAGACAAATATTCATCTTCAATACTGAGGAGGTTCTCAATCATACATATTGTATTATCTTGAGGGATATTTGTATACAGTGCCTCAATGTCTAAAGTCACTAGGCACTGTGTTTCAGGATTAAAATCTAAGTGTTCTATCCTCTGGATCATAGCAGCAGTATCCTTTATGTATGCTTTTTGTTGTACTACCAGCGGCTGCAGAAAAATATCAACATATTTGCTGAGAGGCTCTGTCAAGGAATTAATGCTAGAAACAATCGGTCTCATAGGGGGGTCCTCTATATTCTTATGCACTTTCGGCAGACCATATAATGCTGGAATGATCGGATTACTCCGCCAGTGGGAGTCACATCAAGGTCTCCAAGCAGCTGGAAGTCATTCTAAAGGTGTATTGGTTACAACATGTACTCAGCCAATGGGAGTGAAAAGAAGGTTTGAGGGGTTAGGAAATGCTTTTGGCTAGTAAGACTTGGAGGTAAATTTGCAACATTAACTATAGATTCTCAGCTGATCACAGTCACAGGAAATTTGATGATGCAATAAAAATGGTTTGCTTATGCTAGGGTAAATGGGATAAGAGTTATGTTGATGCACTGGGAAGGAGATTTTTATGAAATCTTTAATGAATGTCTAGACATCCTGACACTGAATATAACAGAAAAGGTCCCTTGTGAGAATTAAGAAAATAGGAGATTAACCAGAAGGCAGAAATTGTTCAATTGTGAGCTCCGAACACATCCACAGGCATTAAAGTTGGTAATCAATAATGCAGCGCTATGAGAGATCTCGCCATTAGACAGGTTCTTTATTTGAAGCCCGAACGGCCACACTGAGAAGCATAACTCTTGCATACGTGTGTGGTGCTATACCTCTTCCATAGAGAACGGAAATATTCATGTGTGCTTTGGATGGCTGTTGTTAAAGCTGTCAGTTTAATACTTCTATTTGATTTTGCATAACCTAATTGTTTAAAATAATTTCAGATGCCACACTGAGAGAAAGATTATGATAACTAGCTGCCTTTTTAGACAGGAGTCCTGCAAAATCAGAAGCAGCCCATCTCACACTAGACCATATCTGCAGAAATAGTTTTAGAGCAATAGCGCACACAAAAAAAATAAACACTCAGTCATAAATAAGGGAAAAGAAACAGTCCACCTTAGTGTGCAATCCTGCTATGAGAAGAAAGAGTGCGATATCCCAGTGTTATATGAAGAGTCATTAAAGCATCTAAGAGGCAAGTCTCGTACAGCCTCAACACAGCAAAGCTAAAGTGTAGCTCCATTGAACACGCCACTGTCACCCAGTTTATCTACCATAAACTAAGGAAAGTCAGTACTGTACTGAATGCCCAAATATAAGTTACAAGGCTTGGTTATTTGCAGTATGAAGCCGCGGTTGACCATCAAAGTAGCGTAAATAGCAGGCTCGTGGCTGAAGCTTTGTATTGACAGTCCCCGCAAGCTGTAAATGCTGTAGCACAAAGTGCCGATCTCGCGCTGCAGGGTGTCGTTGGCAGTGGCTGTGGCGCGAAGAGCAGTTCGGCCAGAACTTCATGTTGGCAGGCAGCAAGATCTTGCCATGAATGCGCCTGTTCGCGAGGAGCACAAAAACTTCAGGGGAGCTCAACTGAGGCCAGACCAAGGATCCAGGACCTGAGGGGCACCAACTGGGGGTCAGGAACTCACTCCAGCAGAAGCCGGCAGGGCTCAGGCAGGTCCAGTTCAAGGCAGCAGGGCTCAGGCAGGTCCAGTTCCAGGTCAAGCCAGCAGGGCTCAGGCAGATCCAGTTCCAGGTCAAGCCAGCAGGGCTCAGGCAGGTCCAGTTCCAGGTCAAGGCGGCAGGGCTCAGGCAGGTCCAGTTCCAGGTCAAGGCGGCAGGGCTCAGGCAGGTCCAGTTCCAGGTCAAGGCGGCAGGGATCAGGCAGGTCCAGTTCCAGGTCTAGGCGGCAGGGCTCAGGCAGGTACAGTTCCAGGTCAAAGCAGCAGGTCAGCCGGGCAGTTGCAGGGAGCCTCTGTAGCTAGTTATGTTCCTGTAGCTCAGAACAGGAGTTCAGCTGGCTGACCCTTGGAGTCACTTCAGCCTGGGATGAAAGGTGCAGGTCCAGTCTTCCTTTTCCATCTCTTTATTTTGTTTAAAGACTCAAAACTTCTATTCAAATCTTTTGTAATTTTTCCACGAACTACATTGCTGCCGACTACCCGGGTGTTTCTATAAGCCCATTAGTAACACCTGGGGTGTCAGCAGCAACGCAGATCTTGGAAACATTAACAACAAAAAAAGAAATTACAGGAGCCGGTGACAAAGAGGAATAACATTTTGAATACATGCCGTGCTTCAACTGAATTAAGAACGAAGTCAGGCTTGGTCAACTAGTAACCAAGACACCTGAAGGCACTGATCAACCAAGTGAAACCACAGTGAAGGAGAGAATTAACCAGTCAAGGTCCTGAAAAGAACCCAAAGGAAACGAGAGGTTCAAAGCGCATCAACGACCTGCTCTGGGGAGCATTTAATAAAAGAGACATAAAATGTAGGCAATACTACAAGGGACATTGGAGGCCTACTAAAAGGGTGTGCCGAATAACCCCCAGAGGCAGCTTCGAATAGGAGTTTCAGTCTTTGAACAAACTGAAGAGACTAATAATATAAACTCCAGCACTTTATAAATGATAAGACTGGTTCATTACTAGTTTAATGTAATTTTGTTATATGTTAGTTGTGATGCGTGCATTTAGTTTTGAATTCTTCTCTTTCATGTGATTAAGGGAAGGTATGTTCTTCAGACGGGCTGTAAATATTGTGCCTCACACTTAAATGTTGTCTGTATGAAATGTTACAAAATACTACAATACTTTACATTAGAAAACAAGGTTAAGTTAATTAAATTGATTCACCTTTCAGTAAAGAAGTGATGACTAAATATTTATCAGTCTGGGTGTACAGATAGAATCCAATTTACTTCTGGCCCAACCCACCTGATCAAATGGGCCAACTCCCTTGTACGTGAACTTCTAAAAGCGGCATTTTGAGATGTCACTAAAAATCCAACTTTAAAAAAAAATCTTTTGTTATATATTACCTACTGGCGATCGCCAGTAGGTAGTTATAGTTAGGACCTTGTTTCTATTCAAAAAGCGTTTTTTCTTTTGCCAATATCTTTGGCGCCGCTGGACGAATATTCGCGAAATTTTCAAAAGTAATTGCCCGCTCCGGTCAGCTCCTGTCTTGAAAGTTTCGGGGTGATTCGTCAAGCGGGGGCCAAGAAAAAAGGGGGGTCCCAAAACGCATTTTCCCCATGTTAATTTCCATAGGAAACTTTAGACACGGTTACAGCCCGAACTGCTGAACGGAATTACACCAAATTTGGCAAAAAGGTAGCTCTTGGTTCAGAAAGCGACCTTTTTTTTAAATGGTGTCAATCCGTTCAGTAGTTTCTAAGAAATTCAAAAATAAAAAAATATCGATATCTGGGCGGAGCCTAACCACACATCTCATTGTGAGATCTGATTGGATGTCAGCACTTCATCCTGGAATTGCTGGCAGCCATCTTGGGACCAATATACATGATAGCACCCCATTGAAATGCATTGTAGTGAATGGCACCAATATACATGATAGCACCCCATTGAAATGCATTGTAGTGAATGGCACCAATATACATGATAGCACCCCATTGAAATGCATTGTAGTGAATGGCACCGATATACATGATAGCACCCCATTGAAATGCATTGTAGTGAATGGCACCAATATACATGATAGCACCCCATTGAAATGCATTGTAGTGATTAGAAGATTTTGAGGGTCACCAAAAGGAGAACTAGAAAGGGTGATAACAGACTTTAGTTACATTAGAATTCATTTGCTGATGGTACCATACTAATTTTAGGAATTGTGGTGTGTTCTAAGGTGATTTTACCATGTGAAAAACCTTCTGCTGGGATATCATGAATCATGTTTGAGAGAAAACTATTTTCTCATGCTTGTCCCATAGAGGTTTGGAAGGTGCTCCAGAAGCTAAAATGAGAGCATATTTTCTGTAAATTCACATTATCTTTCTCAGTCATGTGAGAATGAAGACTGACATTCTCAGTAAAACATGTACATCCAACAAGGGCAGAGACTGTCAGCTGATTCCTTTGTGTTCTACTGCAGCTTCCCAGAGTGTTCTAAAGAACTACTAGAGCGCTAACAGTCTTACTTATGACAAAAGTATGGCACACCTGAAGCCATCTTGATTGGAATAAAGTGGTAACACTTAAAACATTTGATTTAAAAAGGAACAAAATGATGGGGTTCATTTTGTCATAGAAATTATGGTTAGTGCTGTAGAAAGAAAAATTAGGACATGTTTTAAGTGAGATCTCAAATATCTTCCTGTTATATTTCAACAGGAGCAGCCTGTCAGTTGATGCCTTTGTGTTCTACTACAGCTTCCCAGAGTGTTCTAAAGAACAACTAGAGCACTATCAGCCTTACTTATGACAAAAGTATGGCACACCTGAAGCCATCTTGATTGGAATAAACTGGTAACACTTAAAACATTTAATTTAAAAAGGAACAAAATGAGGGGGTTGATTTTGCCATAGAAATTATGGTTAGTGCTGCAGAAAGAAAAATTAGGGCATGTTTTAAGTCAGATCTCAAATCCTCTTCTATTTCATTAGAAAATTCTGACATGCAGACTGAAACAATCACTTTCAATACCAGCAGTAGACTTCCAGTTAACTCCCTGGTGAGCAGTAGCTTTACTACAGTGATCTAATGAGCAACTAGAGTGCTAACATTCTGAATTTATGGCAAATGTGTGACACATCTGAATGCCTTCTTGATGGAATCAAAGTAAAAAACTGAAAGCATTTCCTACTGAGGAGACTGCAGTAAATGAGGAAATTAGGAAACTTGATAACTTCCAAGATGGCCACCAGTGAAAAAAGAGCCAAAATGTAGCACAAATATCACCCAGATGTAGCCCACATATAGCCCAATGACAGAAGTGTGCAAAACACTTTTTATTTTTTGTTTTTTTGAAGTTTTATATAGTGCAGACTGGTCAGGTATTGGAGCGTTGCTCTTACTTGGACCCCTTATTGCGTATTTTGCACGAAGTACATGAGATTGATCTTCCGAAACATTGAACTTTACTATTCTGTTAACCTGAAGTTGCTCTGAACCGGGCTTTGTAACACCTGTTTTTACCTACTGGTTTTAATTAATTCTCACTGTATTGTATTAAGAAAGAGGATTTACTGTTTTTATGTACACTTTTATGATCTATGTTTCTAAATCAGATCGAATAAAGTTTAATGAATTTAATTGAAGTCTCCCAAGCTGGCCACCAGAGCAAAAGGAGCCCAAATGTAGCATTTGGAGCATAAATATCTCCCAGATGTAGCCCACGTATAGCCCAATGACAGAAGTGTGGAAAACACTTTTTATCCTTTGTTTTTTTGCAGTTTTATATAGTGCAGGCTGGTCAGATATTGGAGTGCTTTACATGAGCATTGGTTACATCATACAAGGACAAACTCATTTTGGTTGTAGGCATGGGGAGATTAAGTGATTTGACCAGAATCACAGAATGTCGAGCTGAAGCAGAAACTCCAACTTGGTTCCCCAGTTGCAAAGTCTGCAGCTCTGGAAGTAACACCACATTCTCTCCCCTAAGCGTAACATTTAATCAAGTGGTCAACTGGATAAAAAAACATAAAGATAACAAATAATTTAAAAGTGCTTTGTCGCTATTTGAGAACTCAGAAAATATGTTCTCATTTTAGTTTTTTAGAGCACTAACCCTAATTTCTATGCAAATAAGACCCTCTCATTTCTATAATTTCTAAAGGAAATGCTTTAGGTATTACAGTTTTGATTACATCAAGATGACGTCAGGCGTGCCACACTTTTGTAATAAATATAGAATGTTAGCAATCTAGTTGTCTCTTTCTCTTTCTGCACGTCTCTTGCCTCTTTCTGCACCTCTCTTGCCTCTTTCTGCAGCTCACTCTCTTCTTTCTGCACCTCTCTTCCCTCATTCTGCACCGCTCTTCCCTCATTCTGCAGCTCACTCTCTTCTATCTGTACCTCTCTTGCCTCTTTTGCACCTCTCTTGCCTCTTTCGGCACCACTCTTGCCTCTTTCGGCACCACTCTTGCCTCTTTCGGCACCACTCTTGCCTCTTTCGGCACCACTCTTGCCTCTTTCGGCACCACTCTTGCCTCTTTCGGCACCACTCTTGCCTCTTTCGGCACCACTCTTGCCTCTTTCGGCACCTCTCTTGCCTCTTTCGGCACCTCTCTTGCCTCTTTCGGCACCTCTCTTGCCTCTTTCGGCACCTCTCTTGCCTCTTTCGGCACCTCTCTTGCATCTTTTGGCACCTCTCTTGCCTCTTTCTGCACCTCTCTTGCCTCTTTCTACACCTCTCTTCTTTCTGCACCTCTCTTGCCTCTTTCTGCACCTCTGGTGCCTCTTTATGCACCTCTCTTGCCTCTTTCTGCACTTCTCTTCCCTTTCTGCAGCTCGTATGCCTTTCTGCACCTCTCTTGCCTCTTTCTGCACCCCTCATGCCTCTTTCTGCACTTCTCTTGGTTCTTTCTGCAGCTCACTCTTCTTTCTGTACCTCTCCTGCTTCTTTCTGTAATTCTCTTGCCTCTTTCTGCACCTCTCTTGCCTCTTTCTGCAACTCACTCTCTTCTTTCTGCACCTCTCCTGCCTCTTTCTGCACCTCTCTTGTCTCTTTCTGAACATTTCTTCCTCTTTCTGCACCTCTCTTGCCTCTTGATGTACCTCTCAACTCTTTTTGCTCTTCTCTTGCCTCTTTCTGCAGCTCACTTGCTTTTCTGCACCTTTCTTACTCTTTCTACCTCTTGCCTCTTTCTGCACCTCTCTTGCCTCTTTCTGCACCTCTCTTGCCTCTTTCGGCACCTCTCTTGCCTCTTTCGGCACCTCTCTTGCCTCTTTCGGCACCTCTCTTGCCTCTTTCTGCACCTCTCTTCTTTCTGCACCTCTCTTGCCTCTTTCTGCACCTCTGGTGCCTCTTTATGCACCTCTCTTGCCTCTTTCTGCACCTCTCTTGCTTCTTTCTGTAATTCTCTTGCCTCTTTCTGCACCTCTCTTGCCTCTTTCTGCAACTCACTCTCTTCTTTCTGCACCTCTCCTGCCTCTTTCTGCGCCTCTCGTCTCTTTCTGAACATTTCTTCCTCTTTCTGCACCTCTCTTGCCTCTTGATGTACCTCTCAACTCTTTTTGCTCTTCCCTTGCCTCTTTCTGCAGCTCACTTGCTTCTTTCTGCACCTTTCTTCCTCTTTCTGTACCTCTCGTGACTCTTTCTACACCTCTTACCTCTTTCTGCACCTCTCTTGCCTCTTTCTGCACCTCTCTTGCCTCTTTCTGCACCTCACACTCTTCTTTCTGCACCTCACACTCTTCTTTCTGCACCTCACACTTCTTTCTGCACCTCACACTTCTTTCTGCACCTCACACTCTTCTTTCTGTGCTTCTCTTGCTTCTTTCTGCACCTTTCTTCCTCTTTCTGCACCTCTCTTGCCTCTTTCTGCACCTCTCTTGCCTCTTTCTGCACCTCTCTTGCCTCTTTC
Source organism: Calotriton arnoldi (assembly GCA_963921515.1). Lineage (NCBI taxonomy): Eukaryota > Metazoa > Chordata > Amphibia > Caudata > Salamandridae > Calotriton > Calotriton arnoldi. The sequence goes on along the minus strand of CAWUFW010022821.1, from coordinate 35,298 downwards.
TGCACCTTTCTTCCTCTTTCTGCAACTCTCTTGCCTCTTTCTGCACCTCTTTTGCCTCTTTCTGCACCTCTCTTGCCTCTTTCTGCACCTCACTCTTCTTTTTGATACTCTCTTGCTTCTTTCTGTGCCTCTCTTGCTTCCTTCTGCACTTCTCTTGCTTCTTTCTGCACCTCTCTTGCCTCTTTCATCACTTCTCCTGCTTCTTTCTGCACCTTTCTTCCTCTTTTTGCACCTCTCTTGCTTTTTTCTGCACTTTCTTGCCTTTTTCTGTACTTCTCTTGCCTCTTTCTGCACCTCTCTTGCCTCTTTCTGCACCTCTCTTGCCTCTTTCTGCACCTCTCTTGCCTCTTTCTGCACCTCACTCTCTTCTTTTTGATACTCTCTTGCTTCTTTCTGTGCCTCTCTTGCTTCCTTCTGCACTTCTCTTGCTTCTTTCTGCACCTCTCTTGCCTCTTTCATCACTTCTCCTGCTTCTTTCTGCACCTTTCTTCCTCTTTTTGCACCTCTCTTGCTTTTTTCTGCACTTTCTTGCCTTTTTCTGTACTTTTCTTGCTTCTTTCTGCACTTCTCTTGCTTCTTTCTGCGCTTTTCTTTCTCTTTCTGCACGTCTTACCTATCTAGGTGTAGTTAGAAATTAGCATTTAAAAAACCTTAGAAATTCACTGAAAAAACCACAGGTTTCAGGGATGTTATAGTTAGAAATTAGCATTTAAAAAACCTTAGAAATTCACTGAAAAAAATCACAGGTTTCAGGGACGTTATAGATAGAAATTAGCATTTAAAAAACCTTAGAAATTCACTGAAAAAAATCACAGGTTTCAGGGACGTTATAGATAGAAATTAGCATTTAAAAAACCTTAGAAATTCACTGAAAAAAACCCATAGGTTTCAGGGACGTTATAGTTAGTTGGACATTTCACTCGTACAAAACCAGAGAAATTCGGCCGTTATAGTTAGTTAAGCTAACTATAACTCGCGCCCCCGCAATGCACTGCTGATGACGTCACATATTACATCACTCATGACATGGTCAGTGACATCACTCATGACATCACTGATGACATCTCAAATGACATCACTGATGACATCACTGATGACATCATCCAATGACTATGTGTTTCGTAGTTTAAATATGTTTTATATATATATATGCCAAGGTGTATTGAAGAATGAGTGGGTGTATAAGTGTCTGAATGGATGATTCCCTCCCCACTCACCTTCGGCGAACCCAGGACCATCTCTCCTTCAGGAAGCAGCTCAAGACCTGGCTGTTCGAGCAGTAAGTTACCCCCTCCCCCAGCGCCTTGAGACCCTCCCGGGTGAGTAGCGCGCTCTATAAATGCCGTGATTGATTGATTGATTGATTTAGTAGGTGCGTGACTGACTGTATAAGTGAGTGATTAAACATGTCTTACTGAATGCATTGGCTAGTGACTAAACTGTGTGAATGTCTGTATCAGTCTGTCAGTTGGTGTGTAAGTGGCTGCATGGGTTGGGGAGTAGCTACATGAGTGTCTATATGGGTTATTTATTGGTTGTCCGAGTATCTGTATGGGTGCCTGAGTTTCTGTGTGGGTGGGTGGGGGGGGTGTGACTCTGTGCATAGATGTGTGAGTAGGTGATTCACTGGGTGTATGGGTTCAAGAGTGCATCTGTGAAGGGCTGTATGGGTGGGTGAGTGTATGTATGGGTGTGTTGGTAAGTGTTTAGATGTCTCCGTGGTACATGTGTGAGTAACTACATATGTGAAAGGCAGTATATGTGAGTGTTGGAGTATATAAATGACTATATGTGAGAGCGAGTGATTGTGAAAGTGGCTGTATGGATGAGTGTGTGCTTGTATTAGTTATTGTATAAGAGTGTAAGTATGTGTGAGTATATGTTTGAATAAGTGAGGTGGTGTGTGTATAACTGTATAGGTGAGTAAATGGGAGTGTGATTGATTCTTTGCATGACTGAGTAGGTGTCTGAGTAACTCTATGGATGAGTGGTGGTGTGTGAGTGTCTGTATAGGTGTATGAGTGCATATGATAGTGCTGTATTGATGAGTGACTGCATGTATGAGTGACTGTATGGGTGAATGAGTGGATGTGTGTGTAGACCTAGGAATTAGTGGCTGTGTATGTAGTAACTGGTATTGGTGTGACTATGGTTTTGAATATAGTAGTTTGCATTTTAGAGTGGATGTATCAAAGGTTATATCAGGGTATGAGGAGGTGCATCAGATTATCACGTGGATGATGTCATCAGTGATGTCATTTGAGATGTCATCAGTGATGTCACTGACCAGGTCATGAATGATGTATATGTGACGTCATCAGCAGTGCATTGCGGGGGCGCGAGTTATAGTTAGCTTAACTAACTATAACGGACGAATTTCTCTGGTTTTGTACGAGTGAAATGTCCAACTAACTGTAACGTCCCTGAAACCTATGGTTTTTCAGTGAATATATATATAGATATATATATAAATTAACAGGTGCATTAAAAAAAAGGATAGGCCAGGTGCTAACCCAAACTTTGAAACACAATAAAAGTATAACTGAAATGTGCAGGATGGTAAAGAAGGAAAAACAAAAGGGAGAAAAAACAAGAAAGCAAAAGAGAAACATAGAAAAAAATATATAAATACATAGACAAATGGGTACATGACAGCATTTTTGATCAGCAATAGTAACTATCGGAAAGCAATCCGAGTATATACCGGGATCTCAAACAAACCCACGCGGCCTACAGATCAAGCGGATTGATCAGCAGTGTTAGAATTCACATTAATATGCGGATCCCAGCTGAGTCTAGGTCAAGTGCGATCACATTTTTTGATGGCTCGTAGCCCCCTGGATTTAGCCAATGCCAATTCCAACTCATATATTTGTCATACAGCTGGAGGCTCTTCCTGACTTGCTTCCCTTCTTCGACTCTCTAGAACTAGTGTGGCAAAGCGATGCGCATCGGAAGTACCTAGACGAGCCATACTCGGAGGAGGAGGTGATTAGAGTGATCCGTGCCATGCCAGGGGACAAAGCGCCGGGGCTGGATGGCTTGACTCCTGCTTTCTATAAGGAGTTCGCCCCGCTTCTTGTACCACACCTCCTCAACATGTATGAGGACTCGCTTGAACAAGGCGCTCTTCCGCCATCTCTTCGCGAAGCACTGATAGTGACTATTCTTAAGCCGGACAAGGACCCGCTCCTCTGTGATTCGTACAGGCCGTTGTCAATGATTAACGTGGATAATAAGATCCTCGCGAAGTTATTAGCCACCCGACTTCTCCCACTGCTCCCCACGATACTCAGACCCGACCAGTGTGGTTTCGTGCCTGGCCGAAGTATCGCGCACAACCTCCGCACTCTATTTGCGGTGATGCAGGGGGTAGATCCTCTCCTCCCTGCTGCCGCCGTCTTTCTGGACGCGACTAAGGCGTTCGATACGCTTGAATGGCCTTACCTGTTCTCGCTACTGACCCATATCGGCATGAGCCCCGCTTTTCTTCAAAAGATCGCACTACTATACACCTCTCCGACTGCTAGGCTTCGGATTAATGGTGCGACTTCTCCCCCGATTTCGATAGCCCGAGGTACGCGGCAGGGGTGCCCGCTGTCACCCCTCCTCTTTGCCATAGCAATGGAGCCGCTGGAGGCCCGATTGCGGCAGCATCATGCCCAACGGGGGCTCGACTTCACGCCCTGCATTATATTGGAGTCCATGTATGCAGACGATGTGACTCTTTATGTAAATCACCCAGAGATCAATCTCGACCCCCTCATTCGGGAAATAACTAGATTCGGGGGACTGTCCGGCGTTTGCATCAACTGGGGGAAGTCAATTATTTTCCCACTCACGGAAGTTACGAGCCTCTTTCAGTCTGAATTCCCTCTTAAGTGGGCGACCTCGCCGGTGAAATACCTCGGTATTTGGATCAGCAGGGATCACGAGGAGTTGTGGAGGTGCAATTATGGGAAGCTTATGGAGTGGCTGGAAAGCAGGCTGCCCCGCTGGAAAGCGCTCCCCCTCTCCTTAGCTGGCCGGATTGCCATCGCCAAGATGGTGATCTTACCTAAGTTTCTCTATGTCTTCATGAATCTCCCACTCCCTCTCACAGTTGCATTCAAGAGGAGGCTTCGTTCAAACTTGATTTCCCTCGCGTGGGCAGGTGGGCAAACCCGGGTAACTTGGGAAGCCCTCACGCTCCCGTTTGAGCAGGGGGGCCTAGGACGCCTGACATGGAATTGTACCATAGTTGCGCGCAGGCCCAATTTGGATTCCACTGGATCTACCCGACCCTTTTCATGGCGCACACTGCCCTTGACAGCGATCTGGTGGACCCGGTTCCACTCCACATGGCATTTTTCCACACGCAGCGACGCCCGCGGCCTGGGATAGACACTGTGGGGTGCACGGTATGAGCGTGGCAGCAGCTCTGCTGCAGAGTGCAATTGGATGTTATGTTCGCACCGTCGGTCCCACTTACTAGACACCCAGCGTTACCCTTCACGATGGAGGTAGGGGTATGACAACGTTTGCGCAAGCTTCAGATTCATACACTTGGAAATGTGTTTCTGTTACCTTAGACGATGCATTAAAAGAGGACCACACTGGACTCCTTGAGAGGTTGACCTATTTCCAACTGCGAGCCGCGCTTCGAGCCCAGTACCCTCGTTCCCGATGGCGCCCCCAACGTTCCAGGTCCTGGAAACGTTCCTAACCAATTCTTCGCCCCGCAAACTCATCTCACGTATTTACACTGGTATGCAGCGCGAATCTCCAGTCTGTGTGCCCCTCGCCCAGCGTGAATGGGAGGCGTGCGTAGGCACTCTGTTTGGGGAGGGGGTATGGGCCTACTGCAGCGCTCAATCAAAAGATTTGTCACCAAATTACAGACTGCGACTAATTCATTTTAAATTCCTGCATCAGTTATATAGAACCCCTGTGTGGCTGCGCAAGGCGGGACTGAGTGCGGATGTGAGGTGTGGAATGTCCGAGGCCTCCTTTATGCACTTGGCCTGGGAGTGCTTAGAGGTAGCTAATTACTGGATCGGTGTGTTCGACGCGCTGAGTGAAATGCTGGAATACAGGTTGGAGCGCTCCCCACTTCTCGCTCTGCTAGGTTATGTAAAGGACATCCCGGTAGATGTCAGGAGACTGGCGGCCATGATGCTGTTGCTGGCCAAGAGGCGGGTGGCTATCTGCTGGGGCCGCAAGCGTAAACCGTGCAAGGATGACTGGCTTAAAGATGCCGCTTTTTGCCATACCCAATTATCAGAATTCTGGGAGCTTATGCCAGCACAGTCACGCCCTCATGACATCTGGAAGCCCCTGCAAGATTTCCTGCAGCTCCAATCCGCTGAATGTGCGGTGACCCCTACACCTGCGGAGTGATCGATCATGATACTGCACGCCCCACGCACTGCCATACTCCTTCCTTGGCACTCGACCAGGGAGGTAATCCCACTACCAATGCCCTTCTACTCGTTACCCTATCCCCTCTGCCTACTCTACCCCTTTCTCTTTTCTTCCTCCCCCGTTCTTAGCTGCATGGCAACCGCTGCTCTTTGAGATGGAGCACCAGCCCATAAGCAATATGGACTTCCATAGACATTCGAATCCTTGGGTGGATTATCTACTCCGCAAACTGCTGGTTGTACTACCGTTTACTTTTGATTGATGCCTGTCATTACAGTGATTCATTAATGTTTTCACTCTCGGAGCAGCGTGCTGCAGCTTTGTATTCACTCAAAAGCATAAATAAAGTTTAAAAAAAATATATATTTGTCATACAGTTGCCCACCATTCAGCTATCCTATGAAGTGATGGAGAGATCCAAGCTCTGGCAAAGCAGAGCCAGGCCGACACAAGGATTATAGTTAGCATTTGTTTCAGCCCAGAATCGACTTCCATTCTGTAACCTAGCATAATCTTCTTATGTGTAAACTGTGTGTCGTGCCCGATACAAGATCTAGAAAGCTGAATCACACCTGCCCAGAACTCCCGCAGCATGGGGCAAGCAGCAAACATATGTAAAATAGGGGCGGAGGGTTTAGAGAGGTTCGAGTTAGTACATCTGCTCTGCCACAAATAAAGAGCACACTGAGAAAAATAAAGTGCTCGATACGGTGTGGACTCAGCTACACTGGAAGAATGCAAAAGGGGAATCACTGCGGTAATAAGGAGAGAAGCTGATGCGAGTCAGTCACATCAGCTGTTTGCGATGAAACAACAATACACAAAAGGCAGCGCTGGGCACTATTTACTGCACCCTGGGATATTCCAACATGAAAGGAAGCCTCTGGAAGATGGCGAGCGATATGTGCGCTAGTGACGGAAAATAAAGAGATAACTCACACTCATTTTATCTACAAATGCTGTGTATTTGTAAGCGCTTGGCGAGAACAGTTAAGTGCATTTTTTTGCCATAAAAAATAATACATAAGTGAAGCAAGGGTGTTGAAATTGTGACGGAGATAACAGCATGATTTACAGGCCAGTTTACAGAAACAGCGTTGCAGCCAAGCTAAGATCAGAGCAAGAATGCTCTGCAAATGGAAGCTACCCCAAACACAAGCAGGAAACCACGAAAAAAAGACCCCTAAAGAACACATAAACATGACAAAGCGTAATGATACAGTAGTTAGTCCCGTCTCTGTGGGAGGAATGAAAGAGAAAAGGAGGGACAAAAAGGCAGGATTGACCACTAGGAAGCAAGGATTTTTAAAGGACACTGAAACAAACAAATCAAAAGCAGGGGGGCTTTAAGCCCACAAGAGAAGTAAGTCAAATTTCACTATACTAATCCACCACTAATTCTTTTTGGGGTCCAGGGTAGCGTGCTACTCGCCGAAAATCTCTTCGAAACCTCGTATGGGGTAGTAAGCGCTATATAAATACAATTAACTCTCCTATTACTCTACTTAATCACTTTCATTCAGACACTCACTTCAACTCACAAATGAACTCAGCGTAGCCGCAAACATGTCTCCCAGAGTCCGCCACACCTCTCACCCACAGCCAATGTCATACCACCCAGACCCAACTCCTTGCACTTACAGCTATTATCAGTCAAGAATGCACAGCTAGTCACAAGCACTCACCTCTAACCGACAACCACTCCTAACTCTAGTGACTTATCCACCCACCTCCTTTCCCCCATTTGCACCGTGAGCGCGACGTACTGCCCTGCTTACCACATATGACACTGACAAAGCAGAGGGGTTGAAGCTGTACCTTCAAACCGAGATCACTGAAGACAGATCAACAGAGAGACATGCTGGGAAGACAGCAGTCTTCCTTCAGCATGTGTAAGGTTGTTACTGTGGGACTAAGAATTCCATATGAGCTGAACACAGAAGACGGAACAGTTGTACCCGCCACCAGCATGGAAACCGTTGAGATAGTAGGCTTCTAAAGCCCATAGCACAGATACACTGTTCTGATAGTTAATTTTTGTTGCCTTCATAGTGGGGAACAAATTATGTAAACTATTTCACAGTTCTCTTCGAAAAACAGATTATGCGTCACGGAGCAAAAAATGCAGCAGAAAAGGTATTTTGTGGCACAAAAAGCAAAGTACGCACATTCTCTACCAGTAGGATTTTGATTCAATGGAGAAAGAAACCACATTTCTTGTAAATGAGCAAAATATGTGGTAAATTCGTAATGATGAGGTAAATTTTACAGCAGCAGAATCATAAATCTACTAGCCCTCATCATTACCCATTGTTTTTAACACTTTATTCACTAAATGTAAACAAAACGAAACATTCTGATGTCAATCTTTGCCCATTGTTAACTGCACTTCTGAGAAAACAGCCTTTTCAAGCTAACCACCCTAAAATAAGCTTGTAACATAAAAAAAATACTTAATGTGTAACATGTGCATTATGGTCCTGTATCGCCATCTTAAGGTCCTGGCCACATATAGAAACCATTCAGCCTCGTGATTTATGTCACCAGAACCCCTCAATGGCAATATTGGATCACATTACAAAGTTAGCAGGACAAAACAGCACTAAAGACGTGTTACACACATTGCATGCAGTCTGCATGGCAGACCATGCAACACTTTTCCCCCCAAAGTTTGGTAAACTTCAAGGTCGATGTAAAAGTCTGAAAGTGACGAAAGGCCATGAGGTATTTAGTAGTGGTGGGTCCCACGGTAACATGACTATGCCATTTATAAAGGATTATCAGCTACTAACACTAGAAAGGACAGTAACAAGTAGGATCTGATGCCACCATTATGAGTGGCTTCTTACCTCCAATGGGGCTGTTAGCACAGTGACTGGCCTCATCGGAATTATGAGAAGATGAACGAGATTCAGGGGGAACTGTGGATCTCATTACTTCACCCAGAGATCCTGGCTGCTGAAAACAACCAAAACCACAGGAAAAAAGAAAAGAGCTGGGAAATTGGACCAGGAATTACCAATTCCCTCTGCAATTCCTCATTTTATAGTGGACGTTTAGGGTTTAATGTGTAATGGGCTTGATTTTCCCCACCCTAGGAGTTACTGTTACCCCGTATTGGTAACTTAAAGGCTGGGGTGAATCCAGTCCACTTGCTGGGCCCCTCATGAGGGCCTGAGTGGGGAGTGCTTCCATGTTGGCCTCACCACACAAAGGACAAAAACATTGGTTACTCTCTTCATTACAATGTTCTAATGCAAACTAAATAGTAATCCAGCCATGCTGAACTTAAATATGGATTGAAAAAAAATGGTATACTAGCGTGCCCCCAGATAATGGTCTACCAAGGATCCAACATTACAAGTTCTCTCTTAAGAATGTTGAATACTTTAGCCATTACTTGTTTATTTTGTAGGCATGTATGGTTAGAGCAATATTAATTTATGATTAAATAAAAGTGAAGCCACCTCCTCCAATTATTACGCCTTGCAGACACGTTAGCACCAAAACAAGATCAGATAGCGACTGAGGTTCGTCTACCACTGGGCTACAAAAATTGGCCAGTCCAAATGAAACATTCTATAATTTAGAAGAACGTAAACAACAGCATCCCTGGTAATCTTTTGCATTATGAGTAACCGTGCCCCTAAAATCTTTGCTGAGCAAGATCGCAACAAAAATAAAATTTTACTAAAGCTCTAACCCCTTTTTCTAATCATCTTTACTGCGTACGTCTTGATTGCCCAACCCATTCTCATTCAATGTGACTTAAATTATTTAAAATCGCAGTGCTTTACAAGGAGAATCATTTTTGCCTCCTCTGTCATGCCAGTCAAACCGCTAGGACTCCACCTTCTGCCTGCAACCCACCCTCTCGTTGATTTGATCCTTCTATTTCCAAAATGCAAGCAGAGCCCTGCCTTCCTAAGCTGTCTGGGACTCAATGAACTGCTTTTCAACACAGTATTAATCTTGAGCGGTTGTAGTCTCTGTAAGAAATTGGGTTACTGGTTGAGGGGATGGAAATCTACATGAGCAACAAGCACAATTCCTATCAGGGTGAAGTCACAAGCAAACTCCAAATAAACCTGTGCTTAACCCTCTATTAGCTTGGCACAAAACAGTCAGGCTTACTTTAGAGGCAATGTGCAAAGTATTTATGCAACACTTCAAACAGTAAAAAGTCAAAGCACAACACATGAAAAATCCCACACCAATTTAGAAAAACAGAGTAAAATGTAATAAATGAAGGTCAAAACAAAACTGGAGATATGCAATTTTAAAGAGTTATGTGAAAATAGTGCCTAAAAGCACAAATCGCCAACTGTGGTCATCTGGTCGCGCCGGACCAGGACAAAGTCACAAGCTCAGGCCGACTATGATGGAATGCAGGCTCGATACAGGGACCCTGTGCAGCCCGCAGAACCAAGTTTCTTAAATTCTGTTTGCAGAGTGTTGCGAGATCCCGCGGTGAGGATACGTCCCGTCGGTTCCGGAGAACCTGCGGGCTGCAATGAGAGGTCCTGTGTCAAAGATGCGTTGCACAGTGGCGGTTCCGATTAATCCAATTGATGGGGGCTTGCGCAGCGAGGTCAATTGTCGTCTAGAATGAAGTAGATGAAGGATTCCGGCACAAAGTCCTGCGTCGTGGTACTGCCGTTCTGAAGAACCTGCAGGACTACGATAAGTTCTGTGTCGTTGTCACGGATGCAGTCTATGAGGGGCTTGCGACGCAAAGGCCTGCGTCAAGGATGCGCCGCACCACAGAAGAGCTTGAGACTGCGATGCGAGGTCCTATGTCTAGGATGTGTTGTGCAGCAGAGCTGCGTGGAGGTGTATCGTGTTGTGTCAGTTCTTTCAAAAGGACCTCAGGTGGGCTGGCAGAACGCCTTCAGGCTCACTTTCAGGAGACCAGGACTCTAGTGGCATCCCTTGGGGTGCAAGACTCACAGGCGAGAGTATAAGTGCTGGGTTCAAGGTGGTTTTTCCTTCCTTTGTGCACTGGACCCCACCTTGTCTTGGAGCACAGAAGACTGGAGTGAAATCCTTTGTTAGTGTGCTGAGGCAGAGCTTTTGTGATGTAGGTGACTGCTCCTCCCCCTCATCAAGTCAGAGATGGCCCGTTCTGTTATCCCCCTTTGTCTCATTGTCTGGGAGTAATACACAAAGTCCAACTACCAGTTACACCAAGGTATGTGACCAAGTATACAGGCTGTAGGCGCCAAATGGAGGTGGACAAAAAATTCCAACCTTCTAAAAGCAGCTGTTTCAGAATTGTGACTTAAAATCCGACTTTACCATTAAAAAGGGTTTTAAATAATTCTTTAGACACCAAGCTCGAAATTCCTACCTGCTCCTAATTGAAAGTTATCACTTATTAAATGTAATATGGTAACCCAATGTTATCCTATCGGAGAGGTAGGCCATGCAATAGTGAAAAACAAAAGTAAGAGTTTTTCACTACCATGACATGTTAAAAGTACGTGTTCAATTTTCTTAATGCACTGCATCTGCCCTCTGGGCTGTTTAGGGCTTACCCTAGTGATACTTATATGTATTAAAAAGAAGACTTACGCCTGGCAAAAGGTTTATTTTGCCAGGCCGAAATGGCAGTTTAAAACTGTACACACAGGCTGAAATGGCAGACCTGAAACATGTTTAAAGGGTTACTTAACTGGGTGGCACAATCAGCGCTGCAGGCCAACTAGTATTGTTTAATTTGCATGCCCTGGGTACATGTAGCACCACTTTGCTAGGAACTTACAAGTAAATTAACTGTGCGAATTGGGTGTAAGCCAATTACCATGTTTAAAGGAGAGAGCACAAGCACGTTTGCTCTAGTTAGCAGTGCTAAAGTGCACAGAGTCCTAGAAGCCAATAAAAACGGGTTCAGAAAACAGGAGGTTGAAGCCAAAAGGTCTGGAGATGACCCTTCAGAAAGGGCCATGTCCAACAGTCCCTTTTGTTTAAATAATGCTGGGTATGGTGTTTGATGGATTATAGATCTCAGTCTGAGACAAAGCTGTGCTGACCTGTCAGCTGCTTCTAGGCATGTCACTAGTCTGCTCTGGTTTGAAGAACATTTTTGTAAATTCGATATGGTATGCCTAGGGGTGACACTGGTTTGCCTGATAGTTTCTCACCAGGCCTTGCTGCTCTTTAAATGCTAGGGAGCAACCTTACTCAATATACCCTTCTGAAGTTGCCCCCTGGGGGCAGCCTAAGGAGCTGATTTAGAGTTCGGCAGCCTGGTTACTCGGTCACAAACTTGACAGACGTCCATCAGCCTTATTACAAGTACATATCTTAATGCACTTGTAGTAAGGTGGCCAGGATAGCTGTCACATTTATGACAGAGTAGTCTGTTTACCAAACTCTAAATCAGACCCATGTCTTCTACCTGAGATCCGAGGACATGCTTCTGTTCAGTTGACTATGGCTTGGTTTATGAGATGTAATGCCAGGGAGACTAAAGAGTCATTTTTCAGATGGGAGGGTTTTAGGAAATGCCCAAAATTGTACTGAGAAATATGTAGCTTCAACCTGATTAGCCATTTTCTACTACTACTACTACTACTACTGTGGCCGCTTCAGGACCTCCAACTGGAGCACTTGTGCACCCCTCTCCTTTCCATCACTAACCCATTGACAGATTTTCACCTCTCTTAGCGGATGACCAAGAGGCACCTACCAACATACAAATATGTGCCAATATCGGACTGCTCAGTACACATGCACTAAATTTGAAAAGATTACGCATATTTCTGTATTTAAGTTGTAGGAATGCAATCTGGATACAGGCGTTGAGATGACCAGGACATGTTTGTTATGTACAGATCTGAAGGCTTCTATATCTGTTTTCTCATTGTTAATACTACACAGCAATACTATGATGTCACCAGGGAAGCGCTCGCTTCCCTGGTGATCCTGTATCTCACCAAGTGTCCGAACATCACAGCAAACCAAAATGGTATGCGCTGGGACTAGTCTTACCCTACTTCTATGGGATCGCCATATAAGCAAAAAGGCTGGGAGTAAATGGATGCACTTTGGCTCCACCAGCCATCATTTCCTGTTCTAGCTGTGGGTCTCTGCATTTACAAGCTGATAGGGAGTGCCACATAGAGCTGATATGGCTCTCAGAGAAGCGCTGCCAACATGGCTCACAGTGGGGAGGGGTAGGGAAGACTGTGGGGGAGAGTGGCAAGATGCCAAGTACTAAGTATTTTTTAAATACTGAAGAATGGAAGGGCGTTTATAGGGTGGCGTGGGATAGTAGTAGAACACCAGGTACTGTGTTCTTAATTTATTTAATATTGAATTGGGTGGGGAAGGTGTTTTAATGGTGGTGTGGGAGCATAACTAAACAACAGGTTGTTTTTGAGATATTTGGGATAGGGAGGCACCTACAAGGGTCAAAGTAGATAGCAGGACACCAGATGAATGCTATTTTTGAAGTACAGTTAGCAAGAGGAAGATGAAACAGGAGGGGTCATCACGACTCCTCTCGTTCAAAATAGCAGAGCCATAGAATCAGGAGCACAGGGGAAGAGAATATGTAGGACCGTACATCACCTACAATTGTAAATATGTAGCTCTCCATGATGGGGATGTTTTTCATTTCTAGGTTATAAGTAATATCACGTGCAACTCCTTAGAGGTAAATAAGCCTGTAATTTACAGATACACACCTATAATTCTATTGATGTCCTGACCCCAGAAGTTCTGTCTTGGAAGTGTTTGAAAACATACTCAAAAGCAAAGGAAAATGTACTGACGCTACAATGATGGTCATCACTTGGGCAGAGTAATGACTCTTCACTTGCACACAAGCAATAGTGGAGGTTATTTGCTTACTCTGGTGAAATCAAGGAGACATACCAAGAGCTGTGAAAGACATCCGTTGGACATCAGCACATGCCCACACAGTGGAATGGTCCTGTTAAATATGTCCAGTTATGTATGAACACACACACACACTGGAATGGTACTATTACGTATGTACACACAAAGTGAAATGGTCCTGTTACGTACGTACACACAGTGGAATGTTCCTGTTACGTATGTACACACACAGTGTAATTGTCCTGTTACGTATATACACACACACGCAGCAGAATGGTCCTGTTACATATGTACACACACATAGTAGAATGGTCCTGTTATGTAGGAACACCCACACAGTGGCATGGTCCTATTACATATGTACACACCAAGTGAAATGGTACTGTTACGTACGTACACACAGTGGAATGTTCCCGTTACGTATGTACACACATAGTGGAATTAGCCTGTTACGTATGTACACACACAAACAGTGGAATGGTCCTGTTACGCATGTACACACATACACACAGGAATGTTCCTGTTACATATGTGTGCACACACAGTGGAATTGTCCTGTTACATACGTCCACACCCACAAACCCAGTAAAATGGTATTGTTACATATATGTGTACACGGACCCCCACCTGGAATGGACCTGTTACATATGCATACACAGTGAAATGGTCCTGTTACTTATTTACGCACACACACAGTGGAATGGTCCCGTTACGTATGTATGTACACACACACATTGGAATGGTCCTGTTACATATGTACACACACACACACACAGTGAAATGGCCCTATTACATATGTACACACACACAGTGAAATGGTCCTGTTATGAATGAACAAGCACACACACAGTGAAATGGTCCTGCTACTTATGTACACACACAGTGGAATGGTGTTGTTACGTATGCACACAGTGGAATGGTTATGTTACATATGTACACACACATTTTGGAACAGTCCTATTACAGATTTACACACACAGTGAAACAGTCCTGGTACATATTCATACACAGAAACACATGCAGTGGGACGGTGCTATTACATATGTACACACACACACAGATTGGAACAGTCCTAATACAGATTTACACACACAGTGAAACAGTCATGGTACATATTCACACACAGAAGCACATTAGAAGGATCCTGTTACATATGTCATCACAGCCCCCTTCCACAGAGGGACTGACTCTCGCACACACAGAGCTCCCCCGGCCGCTGCATGTACACATCGGGGAGGGGGGGACCACGGCACAGCCCCCACCCCACACACACAGCAGAATGCTCCTGTCACATATGTACACACACACACATAGAATGGTCCTGTTATGTATGAACACCCACACACAGTGGAATGGTCCTATTACTTATGTACACATACAGGGGAATGGTGTTGTTACGTATGCACACAGTGGAATGGTTATGTTACATATGTACACACACATTTTGGAACAGTCCTATTACAGATTTACACACACAGTGAAACAGTCCTGGTATATATTCATACACAGAAACACATGCAGTGGGACGGTGCTATTACATATGTACACACACACACAGATTGGAACAGTCCTAATACAGATTTACACACACAGTGAAACAGTCATGGTACATATTCACACACAGAAGCACATGCAGTGGGATGGTGCTATTACATATGTACACACACACACACACAGATTGGAACAATCCCAATACAGATTTACACACACAGCGAAAAGATCCTAATACACATACATAGTGAAACAGTCCTAGAAGCCAACATATTCACACACACACACAGTGGAATTGCCCGTATATGTATGCACACAAACAGTGGAATAGCCTGGTTACACATGCACATGCACAGTGGAATGGTCCTGTTAGTATGTACACACACACACACGGTGGAATGGTCCTGTTACATATCTACATACACGTACACATACATACAGTGGAATGGTCCTGTTACATATGTACACACACACACACACAGTGAAATGGCCCTATTACATATGTACACACACACAGTGAAATGGTCCTGTTATGAATGAACAAGCACACACACAGTGAAATGGTCCTGCTACTTATGTACACACACAGTGGAATGGTGTTGTTACGTATGCACACAGTGGAATGGTTATGTTACATATGTACACACACATTTTGGAACAGTCCTATTACAGATTTACACACACAGTGAAACAGTCCTGGTACATATTCATACACAGAAACACATGCAGTGGGACGGTGCTATTACATATGTACACACACACACAGATTGGAACAGTCCTAATACAGATTTACACACACAGTGAAACAGTCATGGTACATATTCACACACAGAAGCACATTAGAAGGATCCTGTTACATATGTCATCACAGCCCCCCCTTCCACAGAGGGACTGACTCTCGCACACACAGAGCCCCCCCCCGGCCGCTGCATGTACACATCGGGGAGGGGGGGACCACGGCACAGCCCCCACCCCACACACACAGCAGAATGCTCCTGTCACATATGTACACACACACACATAGAATGGTCCTGTTATGTATGAACACCCACACACAGTGGAATGGTCCTATTACTTATGTACACATACAGGGAATGGTGTTGTTACGTATGCACACAGTGGAATGGTTATGTTACATATGTACACACACATTTTGGAACAGTCCTATTACAGATTTACACACACAGTGAAACAGTCCTGGTATATATTCATACACAGAAACACATGCAGTGGGACGGTGCTATTACATATGTACACACACACACAGATTGGAACAGTCCTAATACAGATTTACACACACAGTGAAACAGTCATGGTACATATTCACACACAGAAGCACATGCAGTGGGATGGTGCTATTACATATGTACACACACACACACACACACAGATTGGAACAATCCCAATACAGATTTACACACACAGCGAAAAGATCCTAATACACATACATAGTGAAACAGTCCTAGAAGCCAACATATTCACACACACACACAGTGGAATTGCCCGTATATGTATGCACACAAACAGTGGAATAGCCTGGTTACACATGCACATGCACAGTGGAATGGTCCTGTTAGTATGTACACACACACACACGGTGGAATGGTCCTGTTACATATCTACATACACGTACACATACATACAGTGGAATGGTCCTGTTACACATGTACACACACAAAGTGGAATGGTCCAATTACATATGTGTACGCACACACGGTGGAATGGTCCCATTATGTATATATATACACACACACATTCCGGAAGGGTCCTGTTACGTATGTACACACACACTGGAACTGTTCTAATATGTATATACACACACACACAGTGGAATGGCCCTGTTACGTATGTACACACTCGCACACGGTCCTAGGCTATGAAACGCTCTTCCAGTGTCCTTAAGATGCTGTGGCGCCCTTTCCACCTTTTGCAAGGAACTGAAAACTTGGCTGCTTTAGCTCCTCCCCAGCCGATCTACCTGCTCTCAAAGCGCTGGGAAACCCTGGTTGGGTAGCCATGCGCGATAAAAGAATTGTATAAAAATTGACCTATTACGTATGTAAACACACACACACTGAAATGGTCCTGTTACGCATGTAAACACACACTGAAATGGTCCTATTACGCATGTAAACAGCCGAAATTACTGGAATGGTCCCATTATGCATGTAAACACACAAACACACTGGAATGGCCCCGTTAAGTATGTAAACACACACACATTGGAATGGTCCTGTTACGCATGTAAACACACACTGAAATGGTCCTGTTACGCATGTAAACACACACTGAAATGGTCCTGTTACGCATGTAAACACACACTGGAATGGTCCTGTTACGCATGTAAACACACACTGGAATGGTCCTGTTACGCATGTAAACACACACTGGAATGGTCCTGTTACGCATGTAAACACACACTGAAATGGTCCTGTTACGCATGTAAACACACACTGAAATTGTCCTGTTACGCATGTAAACACACAATGAAATTGTCCTGTTACGCATGTAAACACACACACTGGAATGGTCCTGTTACACACACACTGAAATGGTCCTGTTATGCATGTAAACACACACACACACACTGGAACGGTCCTGTTATGCATGTAAACACACGAACACACTGGAATGGTCCTGTTACGCATGTAAACACACACTGAAATGGTCCTGTTACGCATGTAAACACACACTGGAATGGTCCTGTTACGCCTGTAAACACATACTGAAATGGTCCTGTTATGCATGTAAACACACACTGAAATGGTTGTTATGCATGTAAGCACACACACACTGAAATGGTCCTGTTACGCATGTAAACACACACTGAAATGGTCCTGCTACGCATGTAAACACACACTGAGATGGTTCTGTTACGCATGTAAACACACACACACACACTGAAATGGTCCTCTTAAGCATGTAAACACACACTGAAATTGTCCTGTTACGCATGTACACATACACACACATTGGAATGGTCCTGTTACGCATGTAAACACACACTGAAATGGTCCTGTTATGCATGTAAACACACACTGAAATGGTCCTGTTGTGCATGTAAACACACACTGAAATGGTCCTGTTGCGCATGTAAACACACACACACACACTGGAATAGTCCTGTTATGCATGCAAACACACACTGAAATGGTCCTGTTACGCATGTAAACACACACTGAAATGGTCCTGTTACGCATGTAAACACACACACTGAAATGGTCCTGTTACGCATGTAAACACACACGCACACTGGAATGGTCCTGTTACGCATGTAAACACACACACTGAAATGGCCCTGTTACGCATGTAAACACACACTGAAATGGTCCTGTTACGCATGTAAACACACACACTGAAATGGTCCTGTTACGCATGTAAACACACACTGAAATGGTCCTGTTATGCATGTAAACACACACACACTGGAATGGTCCTGTTACGCATCTAAACACACACAGTGAAATGGTCCTGTTACGCATGTAAACACACACTGAAATGGTCCTGTTACGCATGTAAACACACACACTGAAATGGTCCAGTTACGCATATCAACACACTGAAATGGTCCTGTTATGCATGTAAACATACACACTGGAATGGTCCTGTTACGCATGTAAACACACACTGAAATGGTCCTGTTACGCATGTAAACACACACACACTGGAATGGTCCTGTTACGCATGTAAAGACACACACACACACTGAAATGGTTCTGTTACGCATGTAAACACACACACTGAAATTGTCCTGTTACGCATGTAAACACACACTGAAATGGTCCTGTTACGCATGTAAACACACACTGAAATGGTCCTGTTATGCATGTAAACACACACACACACTGGAATGGTCCTGTTACGCATCTAAACACACACACTGAAATGGTCCTGTTACGCATGTAAACACACACTGAAATGGTCCTGTTACGCATGTAAACACACACACTGAAATGGTCCAGTTACGCATGTCAACACACTGAAATGGTCCTGTTATGCATGTAAACACACACACTGGAATGGTCCTGTTACGCATGTAAACACACACTGAAATGGTCCTTTACGCATGTAAACACACACACACACTGGAATGGTCCTGTTACGCATGTAAAGACACACACACACTGAAATGGTTCTGTTACGCATGTAAACACACACACTGAAATGGTCCTGTTACGCATGTAAACACACACTGAAATGATCGTTACGCATGTAAACACACACTGAAATGGTCCTGTTACGCATGTAAACACACACACTGAAATGGTCCTCTTACGCATGTAAACACACACACTGAAATGGTCCTCTTACGCATGTAAACACACACACTGAAATGGTCCTGTTACACATGTAAACACACACACTGAAATGGTCCTGTTACGCATGTAAACACACACACTGGAATGGTCCTGTTACGCATGTAAACACACACACTGAAATGGTCCTGTTACGCATGTAAACACACACTGAAATGGTCCTGTTATGCATGTAAACACACAAACACGCTGGAATGGTCCTGTTACGCATGTAAACACACACTGAAATGGTCCTGTTACACATGTAAACACACGAACACGCTGGAATGGTCCTGCTACACAGGTACACACATTGGAACAGTCCCAATACAGATCTACAGACACCGAGTAAAGAGTCTCATACACATACACACGCACAGGGAAACAGTCCTCATACATATTCACACACAGACACAGGTGCGGTGCTATCACATATGCACACACATGTGGCGGTGAGGCCAGTACATACATGGATCCGGCCTGATGCGCAGAGGGGACCCCCAACTGTACACACAGGATGAAAAACGGCCCCAGCCACCCTTTCCGTTCCCGGGGTGCGGGGGGTGCAGCGCCCTTCCGCCCTCCACTGAGGCCCCGGCTCCCGCACACACAGCCCCCCCCACTGCCCCTGCATGTGCACTCTGGGGGGCGGTGACGCACAGCACAGTCCCCCCTGCACCCACACACCCCCGGAGCAGGGTCCGGCCCCTCCCTACCTCAGCCGAGGATGGGCGGCGGCGGCTTCTGGCTCCGGTCCCAGCAGCGGGGCTCCCTCGTCGGGGCGAATGAGGAATAACCCGGAAGAGACACTGCTCCCTCCTGCAGGTCAAGCCTGGCTGGGAATGGGGAGTAACCATGTCATAGGAGGGGGAATAACCCGGAAGAGACCGCTCCTTCCGCCAGAATGGGGAATAACCCGGAAGAGACACTGCTCCCTCCTGCAGGTCAAGCCTGGCTGGGAATGGGGAGTAACCATGTCATAGGAGGGGGAATAACCCGGAAGAGACCGCTCCTTCCGCCAGAATGGGGAATAACCCGGAAGAGACACTCCTCCCTCCTGCAGGTCAAGCCTGGCTGGGAATGGGGAGTAACCATGTCATAGGAGGGGGAATAACCCGGAAGAGACCGCTCCTTCCGCCAGAATGGGGAATAACCCGGAAGAGTCACTGCTCCCTCCTGCAGGTCAAAGCCTGGCTGGGAATGGGGAGTAACCATGTCATAGGAGGGGGAATAACCCGGAAGAGACCGCTCCTTCCGCCAGAATGGGGAATAACCCGGAAGAGACACTGCTCCCTCCTGCAGGTCAAGCCTGGCTGGGAATGGGGAGTAACCATGTCATAGGAGGGGGAATAACCCGGAAGAGGAACTGCTCCTTCCGCCAGAATGGGGATTAACCCGGAAGAGACGCGGCTCCCCGCAGTCTGACGCTTCCGCAGGGCTGAGGAGTAACCCCGGCGAAAAAAAGGCTTCCTGAGGGCGGAATGGAGAATAACGTGGAGGAGCCGCTACTCCCGCTTGTTGTCGACCGCAGTAGATGCGCGCCGAGACGTTGTATCCGCAGCATTGCTGGGTGGGTGACAGTGCGCATGTGTAGGCGATCTGTGTCTCTGAGCCTTGCTCGCTATGGGTGTCAAGTGCGCATGTGCAGGGGGATGGTGTCTGTTTCAGTGCTCTGATTGGCTCTTCGGCTCCCGTACCTCTGTGATGAGTGTTTTACTTCCGGGGTCGCTTCTTTCTGTGATGAGTTTTCTTTTCCGGGGTCGCGTCTCTCTATGACCCGGCTTCCCTTTGCTTGTCCCTTCTGGCTTCGCCTGCCCTTGTGCAGAGCCTGGCTCGAGCCCGGCCCTGAGAAGGCTCCTTCTGGGCTGCAGCAGAACCATGGCGGGGGAGGGCTTGGAGCAGGAGAGTGAAACATTTTCTAGCTTACCTGTTAAGAATTTTCAATTCTTAGTATAAAGGACACAGAGGTGAGGATTATGCTTTTCATTTCTTTACTGCAAAATACAGCAGCCACTCATTAAAAAGTAAACAAACCTATATTACCCATATATGTCATATGTCGCATACCCCAATCACAATACGACTGCCCATATAAGTACTGATGTTGCCATTTTGTGTCCGCTTTCTTTGCAAGGTAGTTACAGATCACTCCAACGGAAACAGGGTAATAGTCACCAAAGTCAAAAGTCATCCAAACCGGGATCCAACATGCTTCAGATGATCCAACAGGGATGTCAAACACCCAAAACGGCCAACGACAGACCTCCAAACTGGGCCTCCAGAAATGAGGAAGGCTCAATGAACCTCACACGATGTCCGCTCATGTGAGTAGAATCAACAAAGCCGAAATCAACTTCTCAACCATTCTACTGGTCATTTCCTGAAATGCAAAAAAGCAACTAGGAAGCTTGCTAATCGAGAGCAGTACTATACGTTCTGCAAGCTATACAGGTTGAGAAAAGAAAACCATCACAATTTTACATAAACATTGTTATGGAAGTCAATGAAATATGCATAAATACAGTAAAATGCCAATACCGGGTGGGATAATCCTCGTCTCCGTGTCCTTAATAGAATTGAAAATTCTTGACGCATAAGCTAGAAAATGTTTCATTCTATGTCAGGACCCGGAGGCTCAGATTATGCTTGTTCAAAGCTACGTTATCACCACAGACGCCACATCTATTATAGGTTTATAATAGCATCTTCCAAACATAGATTCAGTAGACCAATCTGCCGTCTTCATAATGTCCTCCATGCAAGAGCCTAACGCATATGATTTAGATGCCATGGCACCCCTGGCAAAGTGAGCGCCAAAAATGGAGATGTCAATACCTGCTTCCGCCAGCAACCATCTAAGCCATCTGGCCAAGAAGGCTGAGGACACCGGTCTAAACGTTTTTGCAAAGCAACAAGCAGTTGTCCACCCGAATCCTGACGGACATCACAAGTAGATGCCTCCTAGTTCTTTAAACACTTAACCACACACAACTGATTATTATCCAGAAAAGCTGGGTAAGAGACTAACCTAGTATTTGCTTTGGAGAAAAAGCTCTGCCCGACAAATCCAGAGCCCTAACATCTGATACCCTTTTACAAGATATTAAAAATAACAGCATGGTGAGCTTAGCTGTTTGCGCAACAAATATCTATTCGCCAGTGCTCCAAAAATCGAAGAACAACATTCACATCCCAAAGGGATGAATATTTGGGTGTAGGAGGATTGGTCATACAAATGCCTCTCATTAACTCGCTGACCAAAGGATACTCACCCACTGGTTTGCCCTCCACCTGGAGGTGTCCTGCAGAAATCGCAGACCTGAAATTATTCACAGTCCCGAATGCTAAACCAGACGAAGCCAAATCCGAAAGGAAATTTAGGACCATACAATACTCTGCCCCCACTGGATCAACACCCAGTTCGTTGCACAAAGCACGCCATCTCCTCCAAGCTGAAGCATAACGTTTGTGGGTGCTGTTTCCACATGCCTGTCTAATGAAAACTGCAGCTTGTTGCGAAAGTCCTGGGGCATACCATCTTTACCTGAAACCATCCAAGCCATCAACTTGAGTTGACCGGATAACACTAAGGGATGAGGAAGACCCTCCGGGTCTAATAATAGATCCTGATGGGACCGGACTTGAATCGGAGGAGCACTCGCTAGAGCTAGGGCTACGGGGAACCAGGGTTGAGCCCTCCAGAACGGAGTCACAAGAATGATCTCCAACTTCCGACGTCGGAGCTATGCCGGAACCCTGGATATCATTAGGAAAGGGGGGAAAGCGTAGCCCCAGAAGAGAGACCAGTTTTGAAGAAACGCACCCGAAGCCAGGGTTTCTGGATCCGGACACCAACTGAAGAACCTTGAAATTTGACGATTGAGACGAGATGTGAACAAGTCAATCCTGCATGGTCTGATGGGGCTGCAAACCACGGAGGATAGTGGGGGAAACAAGTAGCCTGGGACAATGTTGAAACCCACCCTGGACACTGGGCTTACCCACTAATTTGAGGCCACAGGCTCACACGACCTGACTTGCTGACCAATACAGGGGACGACTGTCTGCCGCTAGAGGGATGGACTCGATTGTGCACGCTACGGCAACCGGAGGCACTATCGCTCGACTTCAGAACTGGATAAACTCGTACCGCTGATCTAAATTGACAGCTTCTAACCCCGTTCGGGATTCCCACTGGGGGGCCCCTACATGCCTACCACCCAACAACTGGTCATGGGTCGCCTGTGCTCTAACGCTTCGTCTACAGCAGCACGCCCGGGGACGGGGGAGACCCCACAATCTGAGGAGAACTCGGGACCTGAGACACCTCATCTAGCATTAACCGCCAAGCTGGGCATGAAGGCTGTCGAGAAAATCGGAGCTACTCTTGACCAAAAGCATACATAATTGGAATCTAAAATAGACAAAGTAACTTCTGATTTCACGCTCCGGCGTGAGGACCACTGCAAACTGATACTGATAGCTGATAAAGTACACGCCAACGAGCTTGTGTTGGCAGACCTGCAGCCGATGACCTGTGCAAACACCGCAACGCTGCAGAATCTACTGGATCGTGTGAGCACTCTAGAATATAGACTAGAATACTCGGAGAGCCGCTCACACCAGAACAGTATTAGAGTGGTAGGCCTCCCAGACTGTGAGGAGGGCCCAGATGCAGTGTTGTAACTGGCTACGAGACCTGTTACCAGAAGATGCACTGTCGCCCCACTTTATGGTGGAGCGTGCCCACAGGGTACCTGCACGCAGACCGCCACCGGGCGCCCACCCCAGACCGCTCCTGTTTACAGTGTTAAACTATAGAGATCGAGATACCATCTTGAGAGAAGCACGCAAATTGCATTCAATTAAGATTAAAAGTGTCCAGGGCATGCTATTCCCAGATTACACAGCGCATGTGCAGAAGCAGCGGAGCTTCTTCCAAGCAGTGAAACACTGCCTCCGCGAACTAGACATACGCTACTCCCTACTGTTCCCGGCCTGTCTCGGGGTGGTGGCAAAGGGCACTGCCCTTTTCTTCGACTCCCCAACGGATGCCTGGGACTGACTGGAGAGCGTCAGACTAACAGCCGAACACTCCTTGCCTGGAGGCGCATCTGGAGAGCAGCGGGGGAGGAGAGATCGCCGTAGGGGTTGAGGTAAGAGAACTGGCTGCTCTCCTCCACCGTCTGCCATCCCCAACCTGGAACAGATAATAGCGGAGCGCCAAGAGGCTCTTCATGTAGCAGCTGCAATTCGGGACCAGGCACCGAGTTCGGACCAAGATGCAGACTCTGCCAAATCCCTAACCGAAGATGATTCTACTCACAACTGGCTGGCGGATCCGGAATCGCCAGTTCTGCCAGGATATAATATGAACTAGCACCAGACCTCCTGAATGGCTATACACATTGCCTATGTGAGACAAGCACAAAACCAGCTTATATGTAGACTATGTTGAAGGGGTACTGGGAACTGGCGATGTAATGTTGCAGTGTAACACGCGCTTCACCCCAAAACTGAGGAACACACCTAGCTCCTGTTTGATAACACTGTAGGGGTACCTCACAGTCGACTCCTCATTACGCACGACCCCCTTTCGGATACCAATGTACCTGTTAGTTGTCATGGTTGGGCATCACAGTCTGGATGGACCTCCGTTGTGGGTCTGCCCTCATAAGGTTACAGAGGTTACTGCTAAATACCCCAGATTTTTTTTTGCAGCCTGCGGTGCACTGTGCTACCGCCCAACCCCTTATTAAGCACTTACAGCCTGTCAATAATGTGTACCTTAAAGAAACGCAACACAGGTGCGGTGCGGACAACAGCAAGCTCTTAGTATGATGCGCACCAATATCATCACCTGGAATGTGAGGGGTATACACACACTCGCATGCCAATACTCTATATACTCTTACCTCCAGCCCAATCCACACACACAGCACTTTTGCAAGAAACCCACCTAACGCAGATTTAGGTGGACCATCTGAGACGGCGCTGGCAAGGGCAGGTGTTCACCTCTAATTATTCCTCTCAGGCCAGGGGGGTGCTGATCTGGGTCAAAACGGGGACCCCTTATGTGATAGAGGAGGTGGAGGCAGACGCGGAGGGTAGATATGTGATCACAAAGGGTTGCCTGAATGGTCAACACATTCTTGTGGGATCTATATATGCTCCTAACACAGACCAGGCCTCATTCCTGTGGAAACTGTCTGATGTCCTGGCCCGCTGGAGCGGGATTCCCTGGCTGATAGAAGGCGATTTCAACTCTGTACTTGATGTCACTGTAGAATGCTCATTCTCACCCTTGTCACGCACCGCGGCCACATCCAACGCCCAGGCGCTGACCACTTGGCTTGCCAATTGGACCCTAATAGACATATGGCGTACAAGCAACCCTGATGCGGGCATATATTCCTTTTACTCCCCGACGCACGACCTGCATGTCAAATTAGATCGTATTGTAGGGTCACCTGCACTCCTCCCCATTATTGGACAGACCGTCTACTTGGGACACACACACTCCGATCATAGTCCCCAGTACATGCAACTTACATGGGAGGTAGGCCTGCCTGCAATCCCCATGTGGCGCCTTTAACCGGCACCTTTGGAGGATCCACCATTTCGGGAAATCCTTGGTGCCGCAACGGGGAATATTTTGACCTTAATGACAGTTGCACACAGAATAAGCTCCTTGAGTGAGACGCCTTCAAGGTGATCTTTCGGGGGTATAGTTTGGGTCTCACATGGAATATCCGTAAACAGCGGGGCGATGCTGTCAGCAAGATCGAACACACACTACTGCGACTTGAGACACGCACAGCGACATGTGCATGAGAAGCACAGCAACTAGACGGAGCGCGCAGCAAACATATAGCACTATTGGAACGACTCCGATGCCTGAATTATGCAGCACATTCTGTGCGCGCACACGCATCAGACAGAGCAGGACGATTGTTGGCATGGTTGATATCCCAGAGCACCCCCGACATCCTATACACAGTCTGCGCAGTATTGCGCAACACCTCCTCTATACGCAGCACGAAATCCATGCAGGGATGACTTTGAATTACACATCTCTGTATGAATCCACAATGCAACATGACCAGGCCCGTCTGAACACCTTCCTTGATTCGGTACAACTACCCACAATCACCCCTGAGCAACACTCAGCACTTAACACGCCTATCTCCCTCGCTGAGATTCGCGACGCCATAGCAGCGACGCCACCGGGCCTGACGGTCTACCCGCCGAATACCATAAGGCCTATGCAGCAACCCTAGCTCCACGGCTACATAGTCTGTATATCGCGGCCTTCGAGGAGTCGGCTCTCCCTCCGTCGCTGCGCAAAGCACTCCTGATCTCCCTGCCTAAGCCTGATAGGGACCCAAACGACCTGGGTTCTTATCGCCCTTTACCCTACTGAACGACTATAAGATATTGGCGAAAATACTAGCCGACCGACTGGCGCCGTTGGTTTCGTCCCTGGTTCATGCTGATAAAAACGGATTTGTGCCAGCCCGCAACACTGCCCTAAACCTCTGATGTTTTTTTCAGGGTAGCCACTTACTCCGCGGCACGGTGGCCCTATTCAGGATGTTTAATACTTGATCTTGAGAAAGCCTTTGATTTGCTGGAATGGGAATTTCTGTTTGCCATAGTGCCCGCGATATGGTCTCAGGGGGTAGTTCCTCTGCATGGTTAGGCTACTATAGAGGGAACCAACAGTGCATATACGAATGGGCCCTTATGTCTCTGACCCAGTACGTGTGGGCTGAGGAACCCAGCAGGGATGCCCCCTATCCCCGCTCCTTTTATCTTTGGCTATAGAATCCCTCGCAGCGGCCATCCGGATGCGTGGTGCAGGATGGGCCTTCCCCCTGGGAGACAGCACACATGTAATTTCGCTATATGCGAACAACCTCCTCTTGTACGTTTAAGATGTAAGATCGATTCCCCCCTTACTAGCGCAAACGTTAGGGGATGTTGCCGTGCTATCAGGGCTGCGGGTGAACGCAGCAAAATCATGCCTATACCCCTTTGATTCCAAGTGCCCAGACCCGGCCTACACACTTAATGGAATCCTTCATAGCCTGGCGAACGGACACTTTTTGCTATCTAGGGATAAGGATATACCTCCAGCCCATGGACATGTTAGATGGCAACCTTGGGAGAGCGATGACAGCCATTCGCTCTCAGATGTCTTTTTGGGGAACACTTCCATTGTCGGTCATGGGCCACGTGGCCCTAATCAAAATGTAAATGTAAATCCAGTATTTGTATAGCGCGAACAGCTACCCGGAGGCATCCCGGCGCTGGGGGCCGTTGGGAAGATTAAGCGAGCTATTGCCCAGAGTCACATGGTGCTGGGCTGACCTGCCGCCGGTGCCGGGGATCGAACCGTGAGCCCCAGATTCCAGCGTCAGTCGCCCTGGCAAAATGGTGGTCCTGCCGAGACTCCTATACTATTTTACCAATCCCCCCTTTATATCCCACCTCCCTTCTTCCACGTACTTGAAGGCACCATCAGAGACTTTCTCTGGGGCAGCTCCCGCTATCGAGTAGCCATCAATAAGCTCTACCTGCCAACAAACCAGTGTGGCTTGGCAGTGCCTAATATGGAACAATATTATCTCGCTGCTCGGCTTCAGTGGGTGGCCAGATGGATGGCTGGTCTTCAGATGGCTGACACAGCCTCTATGTCACCGCCCTAGTCACTCTCTTCCCTGCGCTCCCTATTTCACTTCTGTGCAAAAGCGAAGCCGCCGGAGTCCCTGTTGCTTAAAATCGCACACTGATGCTACCGTAGGAGCTTATACGTCTCTCACTAGGAAGGTAATTTCCTCCATTATGTCAGGTGTGGGATTCTTGGCCAATTTCTTATTGTGTTTCTTGTTCTCTAGTAGTTTCAAGAAGTACTTGAAAATGGGTGGGTTACAGACAATGAGGCCCTTCTCTGGTGGAAAAAGAACCTAGAATACCATACTTTTATATTCTGCCAAAAGTACACAAGAATAAAATTCCCCCACTGGGCCGACCTATAGTGTCAGGCATAGGATCCGCACTGGAGCCTCTGTCCCAATTTTGTGACTTCTTCCTGAAACCACTGGTCACAGAGATGCCTTTGTATCTAAAAGATACTAAGGATATCCGTATAAAATTTAAGGATATGCCCTTTGATCAGGAAAGGTAACTACTACTTACCCTAGATGTGGAATCACTGTATATGAATATCCCACACAAAGCCACTCTAGAGTTAATTGAGAAGATCCTCACACCAAGACAGGAAAACCAGCAGACACCAGTGGGTTTTATTTTGGATTGCACACACATGGTTCTGAAACTGAACATTTTCGAGTAGGAGGGTGATTATTTCTTACAAATCCATGGGGCTTCCCTGGGCAGCCCATGTACCCTGAGCCTGGCATGCCTCTACGTACATGAATTTGAGAGAAAAATCATATAGGACAATGAGAATCCTTTTCACAACCAAATTAGGTTGTGGAAAAGGTACATTGACGATATCCTGGTGATCTGGAGGGGCACCAGAGAAGAAGCTATTGATTTCTCCGACTGGCTAAATGGTCTGGATCCCTTCCTCAGATTCACAATGAATATGAGCAAGGAAGATATGCCTTTTTGTGATCTACGGATCTACCCCGAGGAAGGTTTTTTGAAAACCGAGGTGTATTCCAAACCCACAGATAAAAATAGCCTCCTTAGATTCGAGAGCTACCACCCCCGCACATTGATGGAAGGTCTACCGATAGGATAATTCCTGAGGCCAGACGGTAGTGCACAGAAACCAGAATGTATAGAGAACACGCAAAAATACTGAGTGATAAACTGAGAGAAAGAAATTACCCGGAAAGCACAATTACAAAGGCAAGAAAAAGAGCTTTGAATAATAATAGAGAGGCTCTACTAGAAACATAAGAAAAAACTCGCGAAGCAAGACCCATCTGTGTCACAACAAACACCCCAATCTCAAACTCAGTGAAAAAGCTGGTTATGAAACACTGGAGGATCATAAATACAGGTAATCTAAAGATGCCACGACCAATGTTCGCGTTCAAACGATGCCAGAACATCCAAGATGATGTTGTTCACACACGCCCTAAGATGAAGAGGGTGGAGTCACAACAGAGACTCTGGAACCTTCCTGCTCCCACGGGCCACCATCCCTGTGGAGGCTGTGGAGTATGTAAATTCACAAAAAAATGCACAGAGGTAGATGTGGTTCTTCCCTCACCATGGAGGTTAAAACATCGGACAAACTGCAATACAAACAATGTGATATATGTACACAACTGATCCTGTGCACACGCAAAACATTAAATATAACAAATCATATGTAAGTAGATTGTTGGAACAAAGGAAGCAAATGTTCTTTCTTGAAGTGATGTTTAATTTCATGTGTCACTTCATGGGCCAGCCAACACGTGTTTCGTCAATTGGGTGTAAAACCCTTGACTTCCTCAGGGCTGGAAGCAAACAGGAAAATTATAGTTTCACCAAGGGTACCCTTCCAGCCCTGAGGAAGTCAAGGGTTTTACACCCAATTGACGAAACACGTGTTGGCTGGCCCATGAAGTGACACATGAATTAAACATCACTTCAAGAAAGAACATTTGCTTCCTTTGTTCCAACAATCTACTTACATATGATTTGTTATCTTTAATGTTTTGCGTGTGCACAGGATCAGTTGTGTTTTTAGACGGACTTGCTCCAATTTGGGGGTTTAGTGGTTTCTCCCTCACCTGTAGCACCGCACACCACTCTTTTTTATCACGTGAACATACTTCACGTTATTTGGTTTAGCGCCATCTATACCCTGTGACAACAATAACCCCCCTCCGCTGTTCTCAATGTGATATATGTGCTGAAGTGCCCATGTGGACTCTTGTATATAGGTATGACCTCACGAAGAGTAAGAGTAAGAATAACAGAACATAGGAGCACAATCAGATGTAAAAAAGACAGCACCGAACTGACGAGACATTACATAGAAAGACAACACACCAAAAATGACATGGAATGGTACGTTCTAGAAAAATTGGAACAAAGAAATACAGATATAACCAAAGCACTCTTCAGGTTTGAACAACGATGGGTGTTCCGCCTTCGGACTGACTCTCGGGGGTTAAATGATGATATTCCATGGGGATCACTGAATAGAACATAGTATTACACCAGATCACATCCTGCGTTTACCATCATATATTTCCCATAAGAATATTGAGGTGCTACGCACACCCTATATGTATTACATAGAGGCACATATTTCATTCCAAGCTAGGATGTGTGCTGATGAGAGGAACTAGCCAGAGTCTTACAACTACTCAAACAGGTACTTCCGCTGTGGAGTTTTGTCCGCCCTGCATACACTAATTTTTAATATGTAAATGCCCTAAGTATATATTGGTGTCCAGGGGACAAAAAAGACGAGGTGCTTATGTTTCAACAACCCTCTGATCATTGAGGGACTCTGTGTCGCCGGATATATTTACTGAGAGGACAAAAAATGTGTTAAACATGTGTCTGCCCAACTGTTGGAACGGTTAGGGGCTCCATGTCCCAGAATCCGGCGCGAAAGGGAGCATCATGTGGGGCGAAGGAGGAGTCCTGGAATACGGGGCTGGGGTCACGTCGATCTTTGTTGCTTATGAGGATAGACATGCCACCTGACGCACACGTGCTCGATGAGATAATTCGGGGAAAAGGCCCCTGTTTAGGCACATGGGCTGGGAGCAGCCGAACAACCGAGCAGGACCAGATCCGGGATCGGTGTGGGAGACATAACTGATACGCAAACAGGGCAAGAAACCACATCCGCTCCGGTCCGGAGTTTCGCATGCTCTCCTCGGCTACCGGCATCTCACCCAGGTGCTAATGATTAACTAACAGGAGATACCCCTGACCTGGAAGCTTAAAAGCTAGGGCTTTCTGGCGAACGGCTATCGCACCTGACGGCTGTTTGAAGGGGCACGTTAGGAGACTAATGGGTTCTCCACCTTCATGAAGTAAGTATTGCATCTAGAAAACAAAACAGGGAGACAGTACGCTGCTATACAAAGAGCTGGTCACCTAACCAAGTTTAAAGTCGCTTTTGGTAATTAATACGATTCAGAGTTTAGTTTGTTTTTCTCCATATGTAACTAAAGTTGTTTTTTATATCTTACTGTTACCTGTCATTGCACTAATCAGAGTGGGGCAATATAATTTAACCCTGCACCAGTGTTACTCCATATGTATGGTATCTGTTTAATCTCTTTGTTATATATTACCTCGTTACTCAAGAGTGTGACAACAGGAGAGACCCACCCCGAACAGACCATGCAGCTACTAGCTAAGTAGCATTAGGTATTTAAGTCTCCGGGTGTCCACTTGTTTGCTGAAGTGTCACTTGATACATTCCACGCTCGTATATTTTTCCTCAGTTTAAATCTAATTTAATCACCTGAACACTCCTCTTTGATTATTGTCTTGTATTGCTATATATTCTTTTAATGATAAACTCTGGGGCGACCATACTTTGGTCTGCCACTTTGCTAAGGGAACTCTGAATTTTGTTTATTAATGCATAATCAATACTATGTTGCTACTTTTTTGTTTGATCCATAGGTTGTCGCTATTAATGATACCAGTTGAAAGGTAGGTCCTCTCTTCATTTATTACATCTATGCATACTCAGCGCTTACTACCTGCAGTGTAGAGAGACATAGACACAGCCCTGATGTATGCCTTAGACCCACGGCTTAATAGAGACCGAAACATGTTGGCTTGAATACTTCGTCATATACAGTGATGCATACAGGCCATTATACCTAGTTATGCCTCCTGTATTTACCCATTGGTAATCTTTTAACTAACCTAGGAGACCACCAAATTAAAGGATACTTTAGTGGTTTATCCTAAGATTTTTTAACTTACAAACTAGACCCAATCTTTGTCCTGAAAAAATAGAAATATCTTAAGAACTCCCCCAGGTAAGCCCCAATCTGAGGTTGAGTCCGCCGTGGTAGTACCATCTCACCAGGGTGGGACGAGGTGGCAAATGATGAAGCATGTCACATTACGTGAATGAGCTATCCTAGTCAAATTCTTGGAATTGCCTAGAGATTAGGTTAAGCACAGGTAGCAGCACACAGGGAGCTCTTTGGGTCCCTGACAACGACTTGCTTATTAGCCAAATAGGCAGATATCAGATCTTTGCGGGCGCCACACCAATCTTTGTGTTTATTTAGGTTATTAAGAGCAGGCGTGAGCCCTATAACGCCCTGCAATCTCTCCCTTTTGTTTGATCTAGTCCAATCGCTGAAATCCCATAGATGATGGGAATTCCAATCGGCTATCGTGTTTCTCTTGCCGGGAAGATACTCCGCCATGACCTAGATGTGATGGCTGAGGCAGAAGTGCCAGAAATCTATGGCTATTCTACTAGGAGGCGAGACCTCGTCCCTGCCAATTTGTTGACATATCGAATGGCTGAGATGTTGTCCATCCACAGTAATATGCAACAATCTGTCTTTGAAGGAGAAAGGATCCAAATGGCAAAGGACCCCACCAGGAGTTCCAAGCAATTGATGTGGAGATTCAGCTCTGCTTCCAACCAACGACCCCCCCGTTGAGAGGGATCCGCACCTTGCTCCCCAACCCCCGAGACTGGCATCCGATTCTATCACCACATGTGGGGAGGTCCCGAAAATAGCCTTGCCATTCCAGGATTCCATGTGTTCCAACCACCATGTCATCTCCGACCTGGCTTCTTCCAAAAGGGTAACCTGTCCTGAATAAGAGACCCTTCCTCAAATGTCAGATTTGTAATCTCTGAA
Organism: Calotriton arnoldi; assembly: GCA_963921515.1. Lineage (NCBI taxonomy): Eukaryota > Metazoa > Chordata > Amphibia > Caudata > Salamandridae > Calotriton > Calotriton arnoldi. The sequence goes on along the minus strand of CAWUFW010022821.1, from coordinate 2,432 downwards.
GGGCTCTGTAGTGGAGAGGACCTGGAACAATGGCCTGAAAGGAAGAAGACAGCAGGCCCACCATCCTGGCAATCAACCTCAACGATACCGTCTGCCTGGGGGCGCTAGAGGGCGCGCTGCGGAATGGCTGCACGATAGTGCCGCTCCGCTGGTCGGGGACAGTATTCTACAATTAACTGCTGCTTTGGTACAGATTCTCCTGCCAATTTCATAGAATTCACCATCGTAATCGCTCCGCTTCCCGATCCTGGCTTCAGCGACGCTGTGAACTCCGCTGCTGGGGAGTATTTTGACATTAAAGGCAGACCTCCAAGGACGCGGCGAAATCTGCAAAATGGCGGCGCCATAGAAACGACAAGGAGCGTACAGAACACACAAAGCGGTTTCTGGGACGGAAGCGACGACTACATCGCTGTCGAGGTGCGTCCCTCCGCCTGGGATCTATCCATTCGCCGATCGCTGGGGTGCTGTGGCTGATGCCTCGGCCACGAGGACTGTAAGTGCCCAATTGGACTGGCGGGGAGCTCCGGCAGCAGCTGGACAGTACGCTGCTATACAAAGAGCTGGTCACCTAACCAAGTTTAAAGTCGCTTTTGGTAATTAATACGATTCAGAGTTTAGTTTGTTTTTCTCCATATGTAACTAAAGTTGTTTTTTATATCTTACTGTTACCTGTCATTGCACTAATCAGAGTGGGGCAATATAATTTAACCCTGCACCAGTGTTACTCCATATGTATGGTATCTGTTTAATCTCTTTGTTATATATTACCTCGTTACTCAAGAGTGTGACAACAGGAGAGACCCACCCCGAACAGACCATGCAGCTACTAGCTAAGTAGCATTAGGTATTTAAGTCTCCGGGTGTCCACTTGTTTGCTGAAGTGTCACTTGATACATTCCACGCTCGTATATTTTTCCTCAGTTTAAATCTAATTTAATCACCTGAACACTCCTCTTTGATTATTGTCTTGTATTGCTATATATTCTTTTTAATGATAAACTCTGGGGCGACCATACTTTGGTCTGCCACTTTGCTAAGGGAACTCTGAATTTTGTTTATTAATGCATAATCAATACTATGTTGCTACTTTTTTGTTTGATCCATAGGTTGTCGCTATTAATGATACCAGTTGAAAGGTAGGTCCTCTCTTCATTTATTACATCTATGCATACTCAGCGCTTACTACCTGCAGTGTAGAGAGACATAGACACAGCCCTGATGTATGCCTTAGACCCACGGCTTAATAGAGACCGAAACATGTTGGCTTGAATACTTCGTCATATACAGTGATGCATACAGGCCATTATACCTAGTTATGCCTCCTGTATTTACCCATTGGTAATCTTTTAACTAACCTAGGAGACCACCAAATTAAAGGATACTTTAGTGGTTTATCCTAAGATTTTTAACTTACAAACTAGACCCAATCTTTGTCCTGAAAAATAGAAATATCTAAGAACTCCCCAGGTAAGCCCCAATCTGAGGTTGAGTCCGCCGTGGTAGTACCATCTCACCAGGGTGGGACGAGGTGGCAAATGATGAAGCATGTCACATTACGTGAATGAGCTATCCTAGTCAAATTCTTGGAATTGCCTAGAGATTAGGTTAAGCACAGGTAGCAGCACACAGGGAGCTCTTTGGGTCCCTGACAACGACTTGCTTATTAGCCAAATAGGCAGATATCAGATCTTTGCGGGCGCCACACCAATCTTTGTGTTTATTTAGGTTATTAAGAGCAGGCGTGAGCCCTATAACGCCCTGCAATCTCTCCCTTTTGTTTGATCTAGTCCAATCGCTGAAATCCCATAGATGATGGGAATTCCAATCGGCTATCGTGTTTCTCTTGCCGGGAAGATACTCCGCCATGACCTAGATGTGATGGCTGAGGCAGAAGTGCCAGAAATCTATGGCTATTCTACTAGGAGGCGAGACCTCGTCCCTGCCAATTTGTTGACATATCGAATGGCTGAGATGTTGTCCATCCTCAGTAATATGCAACAATCTGTCTTTGAAGGAGAAAGGCTCCAAATGGCAAAGGACCCCACCAGGAGTTCCAAGCAATTGATGTGGAGATTCAGCTCTGCTTCCAACCAACAACCCCCCCGTTGAGAGGGATCCGCACCTTGCTCCCCAACCCCCGAGACTGGCATCCGATTCTATCACCACATGTGGGGAGGTCCCGAAAATAGCCTTGCCATTCCAGGATTCCATGTGTTCCAACCACCATGTCATCTCCGACCTGGCTTCTTCCAAAAGGCTAACCTGTCCTGAATAAGAGACCCTTCCTCAAATGTCAGATTTGTAATCTCTGAAGGGCTCTGTAGTGGAGAGGACCTGGAACAATGGCCTGAAAGGAAGAAGACAGCAGGCCCACCATCCTGGCAATCAACCTCAACGATACCGTCTGCCTGGGGGCGCTAGAGGACGCG